>CAUYPK010089797.1:0-39437 GCA_963574355.1 Loris lydekkerianus | reverse complement strand
CGGGCTGTTTCAGCAGCGCTTTGGTTCAATTTGAATTCGTGGAGAAAAATTGGCCAAAAATCGCTTAATGACATCATATAGTAATAGGCTGAAAAGAATAAAAAAAATTAAAAGTAGAAAAAAATGAACAGCATCAATGTATAGAGCACAAAATTCTCCGTCGATCAGTATATACCACGACACAGTAGAATAAATATTTATTGAGATATGGAGCTACAAAAACACATGACATTAAAACGGACAGAACGTTTGAAACAAGTCTGTGCTGTTATTTTGCCATCCTTCAATATTGTTATTATTAACAATTCTTTGTGTTAAGTCATCATTTGTAGATTGAATTTCTGCTTTCTGATATCTATGTTTACATCTTATCATTTTCATGTCTTTGTTCTTTCTCCTGAGTGTTCCAGAATATCCCAACTCTTTACTTCTTCATATGTGATTTAATCTTCTCTAGTGTCAATTCAACTCATTGTCACCTCTAAAGCAAGTTTTAAATCTATTGTTTTCAGCTTCCTTGCAATCTCCTTTTAGCCATTTCCATTCATATATTAACATATCCCAACTCATTGTCTTTTTATCTCATTTGAGCTCTCCTTAATGCCTTTTTTATTTTTCTTTCATGGTGACATAATAGGACTTAATAATTAAGTTGCTTATTGTTAAGAACATAAATCAGATATTTTGTGACTTTTTTGTGCACTGTTATTGTAAATAGTAAAAATAGGTATTTTCTGAGTGCTTAATTTTTTTTATTAAATCATAAACACATAGATCGTGTATATATTAATGCATTTATGGGGTACAATGTGCTGGTTTCATATAGAATTAGGAACGCTTACAGTACCCTGGTTAATATATACCTCATCTCGTTTACTTAGTTGTTAAGACATTTATACTCTATACTAATAGATCCAACATGTACCCTTGCATTATGCACCGTAGGTGTGATCCCCACCATTCACCCTCCCTCGATCTGACCTTCCCCCTCCTCCCTCCTTCATCTTGGGCCATAGTTGTGATCTATTCTTCACATGAAAGTGTGAAATTTGTTTCATAATAGTACTGGGTACATGGAATATTTTTTCTTCCATTCTTGAGATATTTTACTAAGAAGAATATGTTCTAGCTCCATCCATGTAAACATGAAAGAGGTAAAGTCTCCATCTTTTTTTAAGGCTGAATACTATTCCATGGTATACATATATCACAATTTATTAATCCATTCATGGGTCAATGGGCACTTGGGCTTCTTCCATGACTTGGCTTGAGGGCTTAATTTTAAGAGATATTTTGCTATATACTTTATAAACATTCTCATTTAATCCTCAAGACACCCTACAAGGAGGAATGTTTATCCTCATTTTACTCATAAGAATATTAACATTTTATTTTACTTTATTTTTTGAGACAGAGTCATACTCTGTTGCTCCAAGCTAGAGTTCCCTGGCATCATAACTCACAACAACCTCAAATTACTGGACTCAACCAATCCTCTAGCCTCATACTCCTGAGTAGGATATCAGCATTTTAAGGGGCTATTAAAAAACACCATGCTCTATATCCCAAAGATAGTGAATTAAAACCAGAGTTAATTTTTTTGCATAATACTATTTATTTTTATTTCAGAATGTTATGGTATACAAACATTTTGGTTATATAAATTGCTTTTGTACACTTTGAGTAAAAGTCACAGGTGTGCCATACCCCCAGATGGTGTGTATTATACCTGTTAGGTGTTAATTTACCCATTCCCTTCTCCCTCTTCCCACCTGCATGATTTCCAATGAGTGTTATTTCCCTATCTGCACGTTAAGTGTTGATCAGTTAGTTCCAACGTAATAGTGAGTGCTTGTGCTTTTTGTTTTTCCATTCTAGTGATACTTCACTTAGAAGAATGGTCTCCAGTTCCATCCAGGTTAATACAAGAGACATTAATTCATCATTTTTTTTAAGGCTGTGTAGTGCTCCATGGTATACATAGACCACATTTTATTAATCCACTCCAGTATTGCTGGGTACTGGGACTGTTGCCACATTTTTGCAATTGTGAATTGTGCTGCTATAAACATTCAAGCTCAGGTGTAAATCCAGGACTCTCTCACCCAAGGTGGGTTTTCCTAACAACGACACTATGCTATCTCATCTATAAATGGTTTTCATACATTTGCATTCTAATCAAGTATTCAGAAAATAATGCCCCCCATTTTGCTGGAGATGTTTTTCGTGGCCCCCATTTTATCTGTTGTCTTATTTGTCTATCTCTTTTAATTCAACCTTACCACGAGAGATCACTGCAGACCTGCAGACGTGGCCTTGACAGCCGAGAGAGTACATGGAAGCTTGTGGAATTATTCTAGAACAGCTTCCCCTTTCTGTCCCTACCCGCGCCAGTTATCAGTAGTCTGTAGACTAGTTAAGGAAGCCTGTCTTCTGAAGAGATGGTGAGCGGCACGGGGTGTGGGATCATAACGGACCTAGGATAAACCTGGCTGTGCCGTGTACTAGCTGTGCAGACCCGGCGAGTTTCTTAGCCTCTTAGCCCCACGCGGAAAGACGCCGGTCTGGAGCGTCTCGGCCGAGGCCGGTGCCGGCCGCGGGGCTTCCCCGCCCGCCTCGCGCGGGCTGCGTCCCAGGATGCACCGCGGCGCCCGCTGCCTGCTCCGCCGACGCGGCCTGGGACGAGGACAGAGGTGCGGGGTGCGGCCGGGGCCGTGGGTGTTTGCTACGTGGGTCCAACTGTGCTGCCCAAGCAGGTGCCAAGTAGGCTGAGTCCAGGGTTCCTGTCCCCACGCAGACCCCGAGGGAGGGTCCCTGACCGTGTTTGGGCCCTGTCCCAAGTTTCTGTCCCCACACAGGCCGAATCTGGGGGGAGTCCCTGTCCTGGCTCAGCCTGAGGCTGAGGGTCCCTGTTCTGGCGCAGGCCCAGGCCGAGGGTCTCTGACCTCTCTCGCAGGCCTTGTCTTAAGTTTCTCACCCTGAGCAGGCCCGGGTGGAGAGTGCCTGACCCCCCTCAAGTCCTGTGCCGAGTTTCTGCCTTCACACAGGCAGCTCCTCCTCATCCCGCGCAGGTGGGAGCTGGGTGGTTTTTGTTTTCACACAGGCCAAGGCTGAGGGTCACTGTCCCTTGCAGGCTGTGTCCTGGGGGCCAGCTAGGCCGTCTCCCTGCAGCCCCTGCACACTAGGCCCTGCAAAGTCCGTTAGGAGGAGAGGAGAGTCCCAGGGCTACAGAACTCAGAGGGTTTCACCTTGGCCTTTGCTTTTATGGGGTTTTGTGATGGAAATTGAGACTAGGGTTGTTGGGTTGGCGTCACCTTCTCTGGATATTAACCCTACCGAGGTAAACAGAGATCTAGGCTGGTTTCTGATGAGGTTGTGATGCAGGGATACTGCAGGGTGCCCTGGAAACTATCCAAGAGGCTGTCTAGACTTGATTCCACAGCCACCTTCACCTCTGTGTGTACTCGTGCCTACACTGACAACCTGAGTAGGCCTGTTTTTCTTAGGCGACAATTATCCTTTTTCCATGACTCTAAACTCCAAAAATACCCCCTTTTTTCTTGTCAAATACAGCAAAATTTATCAAGGTACCAGTATGTACCTAGAACCTATAGAATTCTAGGTGCTGGGACCTGAAAGAAGAACTAGGCCCCCATCCTCTCACTAGAAGTCATAATTTGTAGGACTAATGTACTCTGATATTTGATGCTTACCCCAATTTTTAAAAAAATCTCATGAGAAAATGTCTTTAAAGCAACTGAAATGAAGAGGAAAAAAATCTAAATAATATGTAGAATTGTAGAAAGGGTAAAACAATCAAATTAAGTTGGTTTGAGCAGTGTAAATTGTGCATTGTCATTCATTAATGAGTCACTAAATCAGTTCAGTGTGTCAGATCAACTTTTTTTAATTAAACATTCTAGATTAGACATGACTAGACAATAGAGTACATCACATATAGTATAGATAAGTATCGTTTTGTGAAAATTTGTTTTCAGTTGTATGTACAAATGTTTATATTTATTGATACCTTTGTACTAGATCATGATATAAAATGTATTTATTGTGAATTACATTAAAAACAAGTTATTTAGTTTGGATCAGGATAAGTATGTTACATATATAGAAAGTGCTCTTGTAGCTGTCCAGCCAACTCACAAAATCATGAGAAACAAGAAAACATTTTTATTTTAAGCTATTCTGGGAATGTTTGTCATGCAGCAAAGCTGACAGATACAAATCAGAATGCCAAAGGGGAACTTATAACTATGCAAATAATCATTATGTAACACACAAATTTCATATATGGTATACCAATGAACTATTATATACCTCTGTAGATTAATACTGTTAAGTAAAATACCATTTCTTCCCTAAAAAAGTGCCTTGCAATAGTAATAATCATCTTGAGTGCTAATTATTTACATGATTGAATCTATAAAAGAGTTAAATCGTGTTTTTTTCCCCCTAATTACCTTTATGTTTTACATTTACTTTACATAGTATTAAGTGTGTCGTGTTTGCATATCTGGTCCATCACATTTAGCATAGATCATTCTTGACTTATAAGGAATGGAATGGTAGAATTGCTCCAATATGGGAGATCAGTCACTCCAGAGTTTGCTTATTATGGAAGCCACGAACCATCATTGTTACCATGAAAATATGTGTGATTTATAGGCTATTTCTACTATTGCAATGTGTGACTATACAAAGATCTGAAACCCAATTTAAAGTTTAATAGTCCAAGAGTTTTCTGATCTGTTGCAGTTATTATGTTACTGTCTCAGCTTCGGGGCCTTTGTAACGGAGCATTCCTGAGGCTGAAAGGGTTTCCACATTGACAACCATATAATTTTCATTTCAGCTTTGGTAGAGGATTAAAAAAAATTTTAACCTAAAGTTTGAAGCACTTAATTTTAGTAATCATTTTAGTATTTTGTATTTTTTTTATTCAATTGTTGATTTTATGGACTTAAATAGCTAAAAGTTTGGGCTATGTTCTTAGAAGATAGTTTCCCAGTGTGCCATTTATCCTCTAATGTTGAGTCTAAACATTTAATCATAAATGCTATATCCATTTTTTAAATTGGCCTTGCAGACAGTTTAACATGATGAAAGAAACCTTTTATCTTAACCATATTTACTGGTGTAATAGTTGCTATGGTGAGAGCTCCATAAATGTATGCATGAATGAATGTTATAAATTATTTATCTAAACATTTGGTGACATGGATTGTCAGTTTTTAGTAAACTTAATTTTTACTCCCTTTTTTAAATGAGAAACTCATTTTTGGCAAATCTACTTCATGGAAGCTAATAGGCATCTGTCTGAACAGATCTAATAGAAATTATTAGAATAGAATAGAAATTATTCTGTCCTAAAAGACACTTTCAAACTGCACCCAATAGTGCAACAGGCTGGGTGACATTTGAATTTCTAATTTAAAATCAGTCTCATGTAACAGAGGTTTAACAAATATTTTTTTTCTTAAGTAAGGTCTTGGTAGAAACCCATGAAGGACACTCAATAATCACCTTAGTAGGTGGTGGTTTTGTTTATATCCCTTTGGTGCCTTCCAAAGTATTGGAGCCCAGTCTCACCAAGTAGCTCAGTTGATTTCTTGGCAGACTCCCACAGAGGGAAAGGGAACGGCTACCTGTATTCCAGGAATGTGATTGCTTTTTCCAACTATAGTCAAAGTTGCAGACTCGAAGTAGCTTGAGAGCGGAAACTGTCTCTGTCTTGTTCGCTGTTTTTCCCTATTTTGAGACACATAGGAGTTGCTCAGTAAATTGCTATTGAATAAATGATAACAACATGGCCGGAGAAAGAACAGCAGAAAAAAGTATTTATAGCTTAAAAGAAAAGAGTATTATCAGATAAGAGTTTGATATCACCTTCAAATAAGCATATGTCATCTCGCTCTTAACTAGTATGTATTTACGGCCTTCTGTGAATCTAGAAATGTTTGTGGGGTGAGATTTGGGCTCATAGGGTTTATAGCCTCCTGGAGGTACTCTGATCAAGTAGTATTTAAAAGTAGTTTGTGCTGTACTATTGAAGAATGGGGCTCCATGTAAAATGAGGCTAATGGTGTAACTTAGATAATCAGTGTAAAGAGTCATGGAAAAGAAAGTTTGATTTGAGAGGCTATGTTTCCCAGAAGAAAGGGCTGGGGCTTGGATAAGGAGGGATCACAAGTGGGGCATGTGCCAAGGTCAGTGGGCATAGCTGCTGGCTCACCTAAAGTGGAGACTGGGATTGGGGTTTGGTGAAGAGTAAAATGGGACATGTGGGGTGGAGATTGGATTTCAGAGGGGGGTTTAGGAAACAGACCATTAGAGAAGTTTAGAATTAATGTAACTGACATAAAGAATCTATAAGTTCTATGCTATGTTTTGAGATTACTTGATAGTAGCAAGTAGGAGGGTAGCTCCTCCTCAGGACCAGGATAGGAAAGGAAACAGCCTCCCAGGATTGAAATCGCAGTACCACTTTTAGTTACACTGATGTTCAGGTCTCCTGGTGACATAAAAGCAACTCATGAGGGGAAATTCATTTGATTTAAATCTGCCCCTGGAGGGGGTTTTGAAATGAACAACAAGTGACAAAGCCACCAAACAGCCATAGTCCTAGATCCACGCGTCTGCTGTTGTCTCATGCCCTGTGCAGAGACAAGGTCTTTGTTAATGAGAAGGCAGAGGGTGTGGGTGTCTTGTTCTTGGGAATAGGTCATAACTGGCTGACATTATTAAACTTAGTCTAGCTTGTGTTTTTTAAGGGACACCCCATTCAACTTAAAAAAAAAAAAAAAATCTCACCAGAGAATTCATAGGCCAATGAAAGGTACATGTTCTTTGGTGTCTTGAGTTTCCCAAGCAGTTCTTCCCCCAGTTCTTTATTAGCAGGTGGCATGGTAGGGTAGGGGAAAAGGGAAAGCTAGATTATAATTTCCTTGAGGTCAGGGGCAATGTCTTCATCTTTATATTTCAGGTACCTTGAACAATACATATGTTGGATGGGTTTCCTCCCTTCCTTGTTCATACATGTCACAGTACTGACAGCACAGATATTACTCAAACACTAAGCTTCCTCTTGCCTCCTGTTTCTACCTACTCATTTAGTGCTGATGCAATTTGTAATTCCATTCAAAGCACATGGGACATTGACTGAGATGCCCAGCACCACGTCAAGTGAAGGGATTGCAGATGCTGAAGCTACCAAGTTCCATCTTTACAGATTATAGTCATGAGGGAACAGAAGCTCTATTTCCTGATTCCATATGATGTAGTCTTAGCTCCTTATTTAAAACCTACAGCTTATGTTTTCATGCATGTGAAATAAGAAATAGTAAATTTTGAGGGTCAATCTTTTCTATGGTCTTTTTTGCCTATATATGTATGAGCATATAAATATACCCACACCACAGATGTGTGGACGTTTCTCTCTGCGTGTGTAAGAAATCTGTGAATGCTTTTGCTTATCTACAGGAGTCATGTTTGTGTACTTCTGCCATGTGTTTATTCTCGAGGTTCTTATTTCCTTTAAAAGATATGATGTGGGGCAGCGCCTGTGGCTCAGAGGAGTAGGGTGCTGGCCCCAAATGCCGGAGGTGGCAGGTTCAAACCTGGCTCCGGCCAAAAACTGCAAAAAAAAAAAAAAAAAAAGATATGATGTGCCTGGCACACAATAACAACCACTAAATACTTGCCAAATGAGTCAGTCCATGAATACTATGTTCAAAGTATAGAAATGGCTGCAATGCAGAAACTTTACACAGTCCTCATACTTTAAGATTTAATTGGAGAAAAAAATCTATATGCATGAAATAAAATCTGTTACAAAGTTGGCCAGGTGCGGTGGCTCATGTCTGTAATCCCAGCACTCTGGAAGGCCAAGGAGGGTGGATTGCCTGAGCTCAGGAGTTCGAGACCAGCCTAAGCAAAGCAAGACCTGTCTCTACTGAAAATAGAAAAACTAGCCAGGTGTTGTGGTGGGACCTGTAGTCCCAGCTACTCAGGAAGCTGAGACAAAAGGATCGCTTGAATCCAGGAGTTTGAGATTGCTGTGAGCTATGATGCCATGGCACTCAACCCAAGGGCTACTGAGTGAGACACTATCTCAAACACACACACACACACAAAGTAATATAAGAATAAAAGAATATATTAGTAAGTTAAATGTAGTAATCATCATCATAGTACTCATAACCATAATCATAACTAGCATTTACATAGTATTTACTATGTGGCAGGTACTATTCTAGCGGTTCTCAACCTGTGGGTCGTGACTTCTTTGTAACAAGGAAAATACATCCTGCATGTCAGATATTTATTTACATTATGATTCCTAACAGTAGCAAAATTACAGTTATGAAGTAGCAATAAAAATAATTTTATGGTTGGGGGGTCACCACACAGGAGGAACGGTATTAAAGGGTCGCAGCATTAGGAGGCATTAGGAAGGGTGAGAACACTGTACTATGCTAAGTGCACACGCACATACACACACACCCTCTTAAGGGTTTTACCACTTCATAAGTATTGTGATTATTTTCTTTACTTTGTGGTTGTGAAAGCTTGGGACTGAGAGGTGAAGTGACTTGTCTGGAGTCACACATTTCATAAGAATAAGATCACATAGCACAAAATGGGCAAAATGGCTAGTGACAAAATTGGAAGAGACAAGTTGGGCTGTGTCCTGCCCCTGGCACTGGCAGCCACACGTGTGGCCAGGGGCTGCTGCACAGTGGCAATGACCAGCGCTCAGTGGGGCTGGTGAACAAGAGGCTGAGAGACAGTTGTTGGAAAGCCTGCTCTCATGGTGATGTGGTTTGGCTCGCAGAGATCACCATGACCTTCCCAGAGGACATGCTGAATTGACTCTCAGAATCCTTTGCATCAAATTCTCAGTATATAACAGGCTTAAATTTTCAAGGGAAAAATGTCTCCACTTCTACCACCTCCTTCATGATATACAATATTGACTTTAAGTTTTGAAAGAGCCTGCTGAATTAGGGTTGAAAAAGTAACCACCTATTGTAGTAGAGAGGAAGAGACATGATCGTAAATATGTAGGCGAATGAATTTACTCTGTCAGTGCTGAGGGCTGGCTCTGTGCCAGCAACTGTCCTAAATGACCCTTGAGGATTCAGCAGTGAACAAGGCAGACAGAAACTCCAGCTCTCCTGGAGCTTACCTGGGGGACAGACAGACAACAAGCAAACAAGAGATAGAGTCTAAGGTAGAAGGTGATAGGTGACACAGAGGATGGAGTTTTGAGGGAGGGAGGGTACTCAAGGGAGTTGGAATGTATGTGAACCATTTGTCCTTGTGACTCACTTGACTGCAGATGATCTTTCCTTTAGTTTGCTCACTTTCTCACAAAGTGGCTTCTCACAAATTAACTGCCAGTGAACCTTTCAACCCTGGACTAGGATTAGTGTGGAAGCTGCGTGGAATGGCAGCAGGAGAGATGAAATTCAGGCCCTGTAATCCTATAATCATTTGGGGACTTACATAAACCATCATGAAAGGGAAGGGTGACTGTGTTATGTCAATAGATGTAGTCTTCAAATTCAGTCAGTGAAGATATCAATCCAGGGATATAAAGATGACTAAGCCATGTCCCTGAGCACTTCACAGTGTAGTAGGAAGCATTTGTGAAGACGTTGATGTCTCACTGTATTCCACAGGAGTTTTCCAGCACACCTATTTAAAGATTACACAGTTTGAAAGCATTTTGACTTCAATGTGAATAAACTTTACCATTTGAACTCTATAAAAATAGAAAACAGAATTTGTTGATAGTAAAAACTAAAAAGCATATCTGGTTATATTAAGAACAACATGGCCCAAACTGTATTCATTTTCTTGGAAGGGTTCCTTCTGTTGAGGGAAAAGCAGGTCGATTCTAACGTATATTTTCTTCTCTAGAAAATTAGGTTAAGAATTGGTTCAAAGCCTGGCATGCAGTTTAGAAGCTGCTCCACACCCCTCTCTGGGTGTCTACGCTTTGCTCCTGGCCAGCAGCACTTCGGGTACAATATCTAGTTGTCTCCCTCCTGCTGGGGCCCAGAGTCCATTTTCCTGCATCCTGCTTGCTCCTTGTTCCTCTTTTGAGTTCCTAACTGGCCTTTCAGAATCTTGACTGGGTTTACCCCAGATCCATGCTGCTCTTACTCCCTCTGTACTTCACTGTTGGAAATGTGGCAGGTAGGCAGGCACTTTGCACATTTACTCACTTGAGTAACATTTAGAAGCAAGCTTGCTTTATGTGTGGAGAGTTACCAGTTTTGTGATGTACCCCTCCTGCCCTGACAGCCTTTCCACTGTCATGCTTAATGTTTACATTTCATTTGTCAGAGCTGTGATGTTCACTTTTTAAAATGCAAAGAATTGTTAACATTCTAATAAATGACTCAATATCCATTAATGAAGATTCAAAATATAAAATGATCTAATGCCTCGATTCGTTCCTAAAGTTGTCTCATAAAATGAAACAGTTACATGTCACCTAGAAGAAATGACACCCACCCATCTTGCTCTTTCCTGTAATGCTTCTTGAAGTTTTCTCTATTAGCAGTGAACTGGTACATTTATTTCAAGACACAAATGAGAAAGAGAAAGAAAAAAGGAAAGGAAAGGAAACTACCTCGAGAATCCTTGAAAGAATCATCTTCATCTTTGTTTTCAGCTTGGTGGCCTCTTTCCTCCCTGTGGTTGTCTTCCTCAGAGGAGCAGGACCTATACAAAGACCCCCAGGTCCCACACAATCTTTATTAAAACGCTCAGAGTTCCTCACTCTAGCAGAGATTGTGCAATAGGCTTGTTTTTACATCTGTCCTCACATTCACTCCTTGATAGTCAAGAGAGACAGCAGATGCTAATGGGATCCTTGGGTTATATAGGAAACATTGAACCATGTATAAATAGTTCCTGTTGGGTTTGAGCATTATACTTCATCAGTAGATAACATGTATTTTGTTATACCAAAAAAATTAAAACAAAAACAAAAGATAAAGAAGATTCTACAGTATTCCTGTGGCTTGTTTAATTCTGAGAAAGGGAATGTGAAATAGGGTTTGGGAATATTCTCTTTCCTCAGATATCCCTGGATTGAAAATAAATGTTGCTCACAACTTGGGGAGATAATTGTTTGACAGATATTGAACAGCTAGGCACTGTGCTAACTTCCAGGGATAGAGAGATGCCTATGGCTTATCATGTGAGGAATCCTAGTATAGTGGGGAAACAGATAGAAAAACAGTTAAGCTATGTCAGTGTAGTAAGTGTTGTAATATAGGTATAAATACTTAACAGGGAGGGCTGAGGGCTCTGTGAGCTTGGGAGAGGAGTCAGATTTCATTGGGCAGAGAAGGCACAAAGAGCAGCCCATGGCAAAGCCCAAAGCTTGCTCATTTTGCCCAGAGTGCAGTGAGAAGTGGCAAGAGGAACCCCTGGAGTAGGAGGTTGCAACCAGGCTGTCATGCTAAGGAGGTTGATCTTGATCCTACAAGGGGAAGGAAGATGGCTGGTAGAGGTTTATCAGAAGGGGAGCGAGAAATAATAAAGAAGAAAATGTTTAATTAGGAAGATGATTTAGTTGGTGATGGGAAGCAGATGGGCTATTTCTATTCCTATAGAAGGCCTGATATCAGGAAAAGCAGGCAGTTCTGCAGCAGTCACCTGGCAAGAAATGATGGACCTGAACTGACAGTGACTCCATATAGTGACCAATCTGCTATAAGTTCAGCCCTTCTGCCAGATGGTTTTTAAAACATATGAGCCCCTTAATGAAAACAGCAAGTCTATGAAGAGGAAGGCAGAGTAGGAAGAACTGAGTGGGCAAGTATGCAGGAAAGGACCCTTATCAATCTTCTTTCTTTTAACTAAATTCATTAGCAAAATTTGAGAAACTTTGGAGCGTCAATGAATTTGATACTAGCATTACCCTTTCTCTGCCTCTACTCCATTTTTAATCTGCTGTTGTGTAATAGCCAACAGGAAAAAAAAAATGTTTTTTAGCAGTTGAAGGCAGCTAATGAGAAGAGCTTTGAAACAGGCTTTCAGAGAGAGCGGCACTGCTGATGTTTGCTTTATAAGCAATGCAGGAATCAACTTGTTGAAGCTTTCTTACTTGTCAAATCACCTTTAAATAAGCCAAGCCCAGAGTAAGTTCATTTTCAGGCAAGAGAAAGTGAAAATAGTCCACCAAGGTATAGTATCTCAAATAAGCTCTATAAAATGCAGACACACTTGCCTTTAAAATTCAAGTGCTTCAAGCAAAGGCAACACATTTATTTTCTGATAAGAATAAGCTTATCTTTCTTTGTGATAATTGTTCTCTGAGACTGAAACAAATAAAAACAACACAAATTATAACTGACAGTTCTGAACAGAAGAGATTGCCAGAGTATTTTATTTTTTTGGTTGTTATATGGTTCAAAAAAGTGATATTTTTCAATTAGTAGGAAATAGGCAAAGAAATCATTTCTGTGGACTGATGATCCTGAGCAGATGAGTTTTGCAGCAAGGTGGTGGTGGTAGTGGTGGTGATGCAGTTAGCAAAAAGCCTGCTGGTATTTGCAGGCTTCTAGAGAGTACAGAGTTGTCAAACCAGCTCCTGGGATAGTGGAGCGCTGGTGACAGTGTTTCCGGTTCTCTCTGCCACATAACCCCCTTCCTTTTAATACACACCAAGTTCGTCTTGTTCAGTCATTTGCTAGTGACTTGCACACAAAAAGGCAGCAATGATGAGGCCATTGATGTGTTTGTAATTCAGTGTCTGATTGAACTCCAGTTTTCTCTTCTCCAAGTGGAGAAACAGGAAGTACGACATCCCATCAGGAAGAACCTGAGGTGCCATCCATAGTTTTGCCTCACGTCACTGCCTCAGTCAGAAATCTTGACTTGCAACTTTAGAGGGTGGGTCTCTGAGAGAATTTCAGAGCTTACGCAGAAATGAGGCGTGTTTCTCTTTGATGAGAACGAAGCTGACTGGGACGCTGGAAATCTTCTGCTCTTTACAAGCAAGGGGCATCTTTGTGGATTGAAGTTTCAGAAAGGTAGGCGCCATCTCATTGATGTGGTATTTGAGAACTTTCAAAACCAGGTGGCCTTGACTCTGTGTCTGTGTGCGTGTAATTGTGTGAGAGAGAAGGAGAGAGAGTCAGTGAAATGATGAAAATGCTAAATTTTGGCTTGAGGTTTTGGGAGGTACAGAAGAGAGAGACATAAAGCCCTTTGCTTGAAGACTTTTACTTCCAGAAGTATTTATTAGTGAGTAAATGTGGAGTTCAAACTTCTGCTTCTGACTTGCATTACTTGCTCTTTGGCAGGTTTAAGCTGATTCAAGCTGATTCATTAAAGGATAGGAAGAATCAAGGGTGGCTGTGTGCTGATCTTGTGGAGAATTTTTGTTTTTCTCTGGTGTTAGATATCACAAAAAGTAAGCACAAGCTTTTTTTTTTTTTTTTTGCTCATTAGCTTTCATTAGTGTTTGTATATTTAATGTGTGGCCGAAGACAACTCTTAATCTTTCATATGAGGCATAGAAGAAAGTTGAATTTAGGCAGTGAAATCCCACTAGAGGCTAGATGCTCAGCACAGCTTGATTTATTATGAAACTCCCAAATCTAGGTAGAATAAAAAGGGTGACTACAGATCCTTTCCAGGTGGCAGGGTAAAGACCATTTCAGAATGCCAGAATGCCTTAATTGAGAACAAGGCAGACTTTTCTAAGCTGGTTCTAACTTGACGGATATAGTATTCAATGTCATGCCTTGAAGAAATTAGCTGATTCTAAAATTGCCAGCCTCATGTAAAAGAGCACAATAAAACAAAACTTTATTTTCTCTAATGCAGGAAAATGTTTAACAAAAATGTTATTTTAATCATTTTTTTATTTTCTGAAAAGTTTTACACAAATTGGGAAGGAAACCTTTGGGACTCATCAGATGATGAATATTACTTTCTTCATTAATCGATAATAAGTGAGGGTTCAAACTTTAAACTTTACTTTTTTATTCCCCTTTTCCTGTAAGTATTTTCTATTTCTTGGAAAACCTTTCCCTTTATAATTTTATCAGTCAAATTTCTGTCCAAAGGGACAAATTCATTAAAGGGAAAATAGGCATATGTTCATATAGATAATAACTGTCTGGTCCGTCCTCCCATTGAAAACATTTCTTAGCTGAGCATAATGGCATGCACCCATAGTCCCAGATACTTGGGAAACTAAGGAGGGAGGATCACTTGAGCCCAGGCGTTCAAGACCAGACTGGGCAACATAGCAAGACCCTGTCTGTACTGAACATTAAAACAAAACAACCCTCACTTCGGCCTTTTTCTAAAATATCAATAAAACGAATTTACATAATTTTGGAGGTAATTCTGGGTTACTAATAATCTACATTTATTGACCCCTTGCTATGTATGGAAAATATATATTTTCTCAATTAAAAAAAAAAAAAGATGGGAAGATAGAAATATGGCTCAGTGCCTGTGGCTCAAGCAGCTAAGGTGCCAGCCACATACACCTGAGCTGGCGGGTTTGAATCCAGCCCAGGCCCACCAAATAACAATGATGGCTGCAACCAAAAAATAGCCAGGCATTGTGGCAGGCACCTGTAGTCCTAGCTACTTGGGAGGCAGCGGCAGGAGACTCGCTTGAGCCCAGGAGCTGGAGGTTGCTGTGAGTGGTGATGCCGAAGCACTCTACCCAGGGTGACAACTAGAGGCTCTGTCTCAATAAATAAATAAACAAACCAACAAATAAAAGATGGGGCTGATGATATGCAGTTTTCACATGAGGAATTTAGGCTTAATGAGATTTACTGTGATACCGCAGCAAATAAGAAGACAGAACTTCACTGCTGTTCTGCACATGGAGAGATAGGATTTGGGCCCTTCTGTATTCCTGTTCTAGTCCATAAGCCCCACCAAGACAGAGTACTTGTCCTGTGGAGGAGTCTTGGAGATCATGATAATACTTGAATATTGTAACTTGGTATCTTTATTTATTTATTTATTTATTTTTTAATTTCAACTTGCTTGTACATTTCTTCTTTGTTTGAAGTACTCTTTTTTGTTGTTCATTTTCTTCTTCCTCTGGCGATGCTCGGCTGTTTTTGATGTTAGTAGAGACGGGGTCTTACTCTGGCTCACTGCTGGTTATACTGGTCTCGAACTTCTGAGCTCAGGCAATCCACCCACCTCGGCCTCCCACAGCGCTAGGACTACAGGCGTGAGCCACCATGCCCGGCCTCTAACTTGGTATCTTATGACAAAAGACCGAAGGTCAATCTATCATTTGCTTCTACTGTTAGAGTGAAGGCATGGAAGGGTGCAAAGAGCACAGCAGAAAGATAGATCTAAATCCAAATCCTTGCTTCCTATTTGCTAACTGTGACCCTGGCAAGGCAGTGAAAGTCTTCAAACCTCAGTTTCCCTGTAGAGGCTATCATAAAGAATAACAAGGTGAGGTATGCCCAAGGCCTTCCATATAACCTAACAAGTGACAAGCTCTCCCTAAGCAGCATTCTCCATTTTGCAATTGTTTGTTTTGGTGTGCTGGAGTCTATTCTAGGCTCAGAGTATCCGTAGTGAATAAGGAAGACAAGTTCCTGCCTTTGCAGAGCTTCCTTTCCATTGTTACTTGTTTATTCCATCACAGTGTCACTTTCTTGGGAGATTGCTTTGTGATTATTGAGATCCTTCTTTATGGAGATGATTCAGCTTTGAAACAGCCTCTGAAGCAGGGTAATGATGTCCTATGCTAAAAGTCCTCCAAAGCACAGTAAAATTTGCCAAAAAGCAAGAACATCAGATATTTCTTCTTTAAAAGTCTGCTTGTTGTGCTTGTTATCTCAGAGTGATAGGTCAGGGGAAGTACATTTTTACACACACACACACACACAGACACACACACACAGACACACAGACACACACACAAAGTTTTTGTGAATTTTCCCTGGCCCCCACAGCCATAGGATGAGCATTGCCAAGAGCTGGCTGAGTGCACATGGAAGGAAAATGCTGGGCTGGCTCCAAAGCTGCTCTATCCTTATGGAACAGAGTATATTGTGGCATCCATTCATTTACCTTGGGCCCCAGGCCATCTACACATTAGCTTTGGGCTTTCAAAGACCTCCCTGGTGTGAATTTAGGGATGTGGTACAAATATTGACCTGACAATAGCGATCAGCTTATTTACTGGCCAAAAGCCTAAATCAAGTGTGTTGAGAAGGCCAGTTGGCATCAAGAGTGGTGTTTTGGCAATCTGTCCTGACTTTGAATCCTGAGGAAATGCAGGTCGTAGCAGAGAGACAGGAGGAAGGAACACAGAGGAGCTCCCTCTGGAATCAAATGCAAATACTTCTTTCTCCTGGAAGCACCTCCACACCCAACACACCCATCTTTTTATATGCAGCCCAAGTTGTTATTTACTGCATGGACCCAGAATGATTGGAGAAATCTTTGTGTCAGCCCTAGGCAGACCAGACAATTGGCAACATGAAAGAAGGCATTCTAAAGTAGCGGGACATATTTTCCTAAGCCCTGTGCAATGATACATCCCATCATTTTCTAGCCATACTGTATACATTGCCTTAAGATTCGTCCTTATAGCTGGGATTTTAAATGATACTAAACTAAGCTAAAAGCCTAATTAAAATAAATAAATTACAGCTCATGTATAAAAAATCCATTTGGCAAAAGAACGGAAAGATTAAGAATCTTTGAATTTATACAACACTCCAATGGCCAAAGTTGTCCAAAGAGCTTTTCATTGATGGTGGACAGATGTTGATCGTAAGTGGGCTTTAACAATCACTGTGTTTCTAAAACAGATTATTTCTAAAGTTTGTTATTATCATATCTTAATGTCTGAGAAAGCCTGTTATTAAGTAGAAGATATCTCAAATAAGAAAGGGAGGGATTTGGCTTGGGTGACCTTGAGACAAATTTCACCTTTCCCATGTATCCAAATGTTACATTTGTCAGTCTATGTGTGTTTATACTCAAATATAAGTTTAAAGTTTTGGTTATGTATTTTTTGGCTTACCTGGTCAATGGAAGTTCTATGGAGAGGATTAGTGCTAATGTTTGATTAATATAAATGTCAATTTGATGTGAAATTTCTTTTTATTGTTTCCTGAATTACATCTTTAGGAAATACAGCAAAAGAAGATATTTAATCAGAATACCTAGATCTGTCTGCTCAGGATTAGTACACATATATGCACATACACACTCATATACATATGAAAACAAAACCCAAAGATGCACACATTTCTCATTAATGGGAAAACAAAAAAATCATTGCTAAGGCATATGTTTAGATTATATGAAGAGATCAGATATTAACATTCAGGGACTTGAAAACATTTTTATTTACTATGAAATACTTAGTGAAGAAAAACCATATGTAATAATTTATTTAATTCTCTGTATAGTACTTGTACGCTGGAACATACAAGTATTATATTTGTCTTATTTTGATCCCTTTGCCAGACATATTTTATTGGATGGTCAATACTTGCTAAGGCTTGGTGTCCATAGCACACTGGTTACGGCATCAGCCACGTGCACCAAAACTGGTGGGTTTGAACCCAGTCCTGGCCAGCTAAACAACAATGACAACCGCAACAAAAAAATAGCCTGGTGTTGTGGCAGGCACCTGTAGTCCTAGCTACTTGGGAGGCTGAAGCAAGAGAATTGCTTAAGCCCAAGAGTTAGAGGTTGCTGTGAGCTGTGACGTCATAGCACTCTACTGAGGGCAACACAGTGAGACTCTGTCAAAAAATAAAATAATAAAATAAAAATAAATAAATAAATAAATAAATACTTGTTGATTGGATTGATCTTGACACAGACTGAGCAATAAACTAATCATCTCAAGATTTAAGCAAAAAATTCTGAGGGAATTTTCTTCAACTTTGAAGATATTTGACCTCTTTTAATAACTAAATTGGCTACAATTTCTTCCCCTCAAAATTTGTTTCCTTAATTAACATAAGATTAAAACTTTAAAAACATGCAATATGTGGATGCTAAACAAACCTCAAATTGTACAGATTAGCAATTTTCATTTGTAATATTCACATCACAAGGTCATTACTATAATCTACTTTTGGTCAAAATTCCAGAGTCTTGTAATGAGCTCTTCCCGTTCCATCAGCTATAGCTGGCTTTACCTGGCTTATTTCTAACAGAGATCTGCCTTATGTGGAACTCTGGTTTATAAATAATTATAAAGATTAAAACTTCATAGCTTTTCTAGATGAGGACTATAAAATAATATGCAAGTTAGATTTTCTTAAATTATTGTTTCAAAGATTGATTACACTATTATAGTTTTTGAACTTTTTTTTTTTTCTTTCTTTTCTTCCTTCCCTTCTTTCCCTTCCTTCCCTTCTTTTCCTTCATTCCTTCCTTTTTAGAACACACATATACACAATTTTTGGAAATAATAGTTTCATAAAATAATACTTGATACACTTTGATGTTATTCTTTTCTATTCCATTCCATTCTATGAAATTTCTGGTCATGACCTACTGGTTAAATTTTGTGACTGAGAGTGGTTCTCATTATTCACTGAAAATTAAAATCAACTAGGGAACTTAAAAAAAATACTGAGTTGTGGCCCATAACAGATCAATGAAATGGACTAGAGGTGCTAGAAATAAACTTCCCCATATTCAGACCTTTGATTTATGGCAGTGTCGCCACTACAGGAAAGGATGGCCATTTGAATATCCCCCTGAAAAAAATTAGTCTTGATTCTCAGCTCGAAATCCGTACGGATCTAAGTATTAATCTAGATGTGACAGGTAAATCTATATAACTTTTAGAGCTTCATGGTCCAACATGGCAGCCACTGGACTCACGTGGATATTGAGTCCCTGAAATGTGGCTGGTCCAATGGAATTGTGCTTGGGTGTAAAACACTGAGCAGATTTCAAAAACTTACTCTGTAAAAAGAATGTAAAATAGCTCATTAATAATTTCTACATTGATTACATGTTGAAACGATAATATTTTGGACATATTGGCTTACATAAAATATATTATCCAAATTAATTTCACTTTTTTTTACTTTAAAAAATGTGGCTATTAGGAAATTGAAAATTACATATGTGATTCCCATCCCCCCCCTCCACTGAATAGCATTGTTCTAGATCAGTGGTTCTCAACCTTCCTAATACCACGACCCTTTGATACAGTTCCTCATGTTGTGGTGACCCCCAACCATAAAGTGTAACTAGTGCACTAATGGGTCACTAGGAGCCTACTAGTGCACTAATTTTATGGTTGGGGGTCACCACAACATGAGGAACTATATCAAAGGGCCGCAGCATTAGGAAGGTTGAGAACCACTGTTCTAGATGATAAAGTAAAAGATAGATTTTTATGACCTTGAGGTTGGCAGTGATTTTTTAAAATAAGACACTAAAAGTACTAATATGATGAAAAAGATCTATAAATTGGACTATTTTAAATTCAGAACTTCTGTTTCTTAAACCATACCTTTGAAAAAGTGAAAGTCAAACTGCTCAGGGAGAGCATTTGGGAAGCATATAACCAACAAGGAGTCATATCCAAAACATAAATAAGTCAATTTTGAAAGGTAGACCAACACAATAGAAAAATGGGCAAGAGATTTGAAAAGGTTCTTTGCAGAAAAGCATATTTAGATGGCAAAAAACCATGAAACATGATCAATCTTATTAGCTATCAGAGGAATGCAAATTAAAACCACAATGAAGTACCACCACACACCCACCAGAAGGCTAAAGTTTAAAAGCTAGATAATAGAAGTGTTGGAGAGGATATTAAGCAACTGGAACTCTCATACACTATTGGAAGAGTATAAATTAGCACATCTTTTAAAAACTATTTGGCAGTGTCTGTGAAAATCTAAATCTAAATATGCCTTCTGACCAGGCATTTCCTCTCCCAGGTATATGTTCTGCAGAATGCATACTTCATCTAAAGACATGTTCAAGAATGTTCATTCATGAACCATAGCAGCATTAACTGTTTTAGACCCCAAACTCAAAAACACTCCAAATTTCTGTCAAGATGGGATAGTAAAATAGACTGTGACATAATCATATAATGGAATACTATACATCAGTGACAGTGAATTAGCTACCGTTACATATAGCAACATGGATGCATCTCAGTCCTAAAAGTTGAGCAATAGAATCTGGACACCAAGGAATGCACTCAGTAATACTCTATTTACATAAAATTCAAGAATAGGCTACATTAATCTGGGGTGTTAGAAGGCAGAAAAGTTGAGGAAGGTGGTGTAGCAACTGAAAGAGGGCACAAAGGGAGCATCTGGGGTTGCTGGTAATTTTGTATGCTTTGTTACTTTACTGTCTATATGTTATACTTCAATAATTAACATTAAACAACAATTGTAATACCAATACGAGGACCGTACCTTCAGAGATTCTGACCTAATTAGTCTGGGTAATGGGAGAGTAGGTTTAAAAATCTTTTGCAAGTAATTCACATTAGAGGCAACTAGTGCACTAAGGGGTCACAGCTGGACCTTTGAGACCTCTGTGTCCTAACAAACCATGATCATTATACCAGACTGTGCTATGCCCTTATTGTCTTTACTCAAGTTTAAAGGCATCATTCACATTGTACATCTTGGTGACACAAGGAATCACACAGTTAAAGGCTTTAGAAAGCTTAGTCAGGTTAACTAAAATTAGCTGTGGCCAGGTTAGTAAACTAACCCCCCATTGTGGGCCTGTAGCTCCAGTGATAATTGCTAGATCTGCTGACTTTTTTGGTTAAGCTGCAAATCTGGATTTCTATGTGAAAATTCCTGAATTTTAAATGTTGGTTCATACTGTTTTAAAGCCCTGTGCATGTCAAATCAAACTGATTGGTTGGCCCTACTTGGATGGCATTAAGTTTGCCATAGGTTTGGAATTCTGACTTTTAGAGCTAGAGGGGAACTTATGGGTATAGTTGTATAACATATTGATTATATTTCCCTTTTTTGCTTATGCAGGGATGTTGTAAAAATAAATGTGACATTTGAATATATGTATGCATTTGTGTGTATATATGTACACACACACACATATAATTATACACACACACACACACACCCCCATAGTACACATGAGTTCCTTGGTAGAAAGCTTCATATATACTCAAGGTAATTAGAATTATTTATATTTTATTTTATTTATTTTATACCTATTGTATTTTTATAACTGTAATCTTGGAAAATTACATTTGTGACTCAAAAGTTGGCTATCTGGCATTGCTTTTTATGTTCTGGTGAGGAGTGGCATTTGGAGTGGCTTTTGGATAAAGCAAGCACCATATTATTTTCTATGAAATACTGTAGATTCATATTGTCTTTGAAAGGGGCAATGGTGGGTAAAAGTTCCATTTGAGAGTACCAGGTGACCAGTACCTCACCATCTTGGATGGTATTTACAGCTGTGCTCTGGTTTCACCTCATCCCCTCCAGCAGTCTTCAATAAACTGCTGTTCTGATGGGAAGGAAGGAAGAGCTGGCTATACCCGAGGGTTTCAGCATCCAAGGTCTCACCTGCAAAGGCATCTTTTCAAAACCACATTTCTTCAAGATCATAAAATGTGACAATCAGCATGATCATTTGTAAGTTAAAGACTTATTCACAAAGCATATTCATGAGTATTGGGTTGATGAAAGGCAAATCCGGTGACGTAAAGAGAAGTTGTGCACGTTGTTAGAACTTGGAGTTGAGGTCACTGGCCCATGACTCACTAGTGTAGGTAGTATGCTACAAGATGATGAATTTTTCGCTTAACACCACAGGATCTCTGGCCTAATGAGTGAAGTTTGATAGTAATACTTGCTACAATAATAATAAAAAAGTTACACCTTTACCCTAATGCCTAAACTCAAATCTGGCTCTGTGTCACCAGGGACCAGTGTCTCTCTCTCTCTTAACTTCATATTTCGCCTCCAGACTGTACGTATGAATACTTACTCTTGTGAGGAGTCAATGAGTCCCTGCTCGTAGGTGCAACTTTGTAAACTGTGATATGTTACATGGTTGTTAATTTTATTTATTTATTTAGTTTTGTTTTTAAAGACAGAGTCTCACTCGTTGCCCTGGGTTGAGTGCCATGGCATCAGCCTATCATCTCATTTACTTTTCATCACCCATCATCTCATTTACTTTTCGTAAAGGGTTGTGAAAAGGTGGTATTATTCCCCATTACCAGCTGCAGAACCAGGTATCAATGCTGGTGGGCATCTGAACCACATCTTACATGCTCCCCTGCAGTGACTGTCCTTGTTCACACAGGGCTTCACAATGCCCCAAGCCCCCAGTTCATAGTGAGACAGTAGAGAACTCAGACAGGAAGGGTTCACATCTGAGACAATACCCTCAGAGGCTTTGGCTTACAATTGTGAACACCTTCTTACCAAAATTTTTGCTGAACAGCAAAGCCAGTCAGTCACATGTGTACTTTTCCTGCCTGCTTTCCAGTGAAGGTGAGAGTCAAGAGTGCCAGGCAGCCTCACTAGGACACCCCAGTGAGGCATAGCAGGTAACCACTTCCTGCTTTCTCTGGGGGTCAGGAGTTATGTGAGGCTTTCTGTCTTGGTCATGCAGCCCCTCTGGTGGCTACATAACCTGAACGCACCCTTAACTTCCAGAATTCCTGGGACTTCTGGAGTTGAAGACCTATCCTCACACCCTGTGGACAGGCCCACAGGGTCTGTCACCTTTGTGGGGTCCCAGGGCAAAAGTACAAAAGAAGGCAGCTAGCTGTCAGCATTTTTCCCAGCCCCAGTTCTGTCCTGCTGGATTAGGAGCCTGGCACACATGGCTGTGAATATGTCATTCTACATATCCAAATTCAGTCCCCTCTTTCCCTACCCAACAGTCTCCTTTGGGCTATCTCTAGGCTGTCATTTTTAGGATGGACCTGAGAAGGGGCCCATGCAGGTCCCTGAAGTGAGCTTGGGGTTTGGGCAGGGAATTCTAGAATCCTGGGTGCACCTGGCAAGTCTAGAAAGGGGGCATGGCTTGTAGGTGGGCACATGCCCTGGACCTGTGGGCTCCTCGCCCCACAGGAGAGGTGAGGCCAGTGCAGCCAGCATGTACGGCGGGGTGCTCAAAAGGATTTGGCTCAGTGTCATCATAAACAGTTGACAATCATATCACCAACTGACGTGACAGGGTGATAAAGGCTATCAAGTTCAGGATTGCTGTGGGATGTATAAATACTGCCCCTCTTCTCCCACGTGTTCCACAAACATCCACCTGACTGATGGTGTGGGAATAGATGAAGGACATTCCCAGCCTGACTCCCAGCCTCAGGTACCAGCAGAGAGAGGAATTTACCAGAGAAATAGCTTCACTCAGCAGGGAAGAGAAAGGATCTAAGGCTCTTCCTATCCCTCAACAAGAGGATTTCACTGAGGCACAGATAGATGTCTCTTGCTGTATTTTAAGACAATTCAATTCAATACTAATATGAAACCAATAGATGAACAACTACATGCCCACAGGAGAGAGAAATATAATTAAATTCAAGGGGTAGGGGAGAAAGAGAGGAGGGAGAAGGGAGAGTGGAGGTGGGTGGGGAATTGGTGAGATCTTACCTAAGGTGCACAATGTAAGGGTACACAGCACTCCCCCTGGGTGAAGGGCTCACCTACAACTTTTACTTTACCTTAGAAACACAGACAATGTAAACAAATCATTTGTGTCCTCATATTAATCTGAAATTTTAGAAAAGTAGATAATAAAATGAACTGGAAAGTTATCAAAGTTAATAAAAAAAAAAAAGAGAGAGGGAGAGAGAGAATCCATGCAGGTATTTAGAGTAGTGTCTTTATTGGGTATATTTCAGACAATACTTACACTTGGAATATTTGTAGTTGAGTATCCTGTATTTAAATTTGACAACCCAAATAACACCAAGGAGCCGGCATCCCCTCAGACATCTGGAACCTGGAACAGCTACCTGAAGGCAGGGATGGTGGCGACCAGTTCAATTCCAATTACTCTCACCTTCCTAGGCTCCTTCTCCATGAAATTTAGAGTAGTGATTCACACTATATTTTTTGGCAAAAAAATTTTTAGAAAATACCCAGTAAGTCTTAAAGGAAAAAAAAATGTTTTAAAGGAAGGCTTAGGAACCCATCAACCCCAAATAAGATGAATGGAGGAGTAATCAGAAAAGTACATGGCACATGTGTAACTGATCCCACAGGAGAAAAGGGGTCGCTAACAAGCCAGGTGTGGTGTTGAGTTAGGAAACTTTACACAAGTAAACACAGTACTTTTGCTCATTCATACCAGCTGATATTCATTAATAGGCAGAAATCAGAGAGAGGAAATAAAAATTGTATGAATGTGTACTGAGAGAAATTTTAGGATACCCTTCTGGGAAGAACGTATATTTGAAAAGTCTGGCTACCTAGAGAAATTTTTATTCTTAAATAATGTTACATTTTTAAACAATATGTCCAAGCCTTTTTATGCAAAGTATGTTTAAATATACAGCGGTAGATTTCATCATTAATCAGAAAAAGTATATTGAATAAATGGAATTTATTTTTCATGTTCTAGACAAATATCCTGTGTAAGTCAATTCTCTCCATGTCTCTCTCTGCCACTCCTTCTGTCTCTATGTCTTTATCTGTGTCTGTGTCTCTCTACTTAAGTCTGGGTGTTATGCACGTTTTTCTTTTCTTTAAGAGAATTCTTGTATTAGATAGCGGCTAGACAGGAATGACTAGCTCTTTTCAGTTTTGAGGTCTTTTGATTTATTCTTTTCTTGGTGAATGCTTAGCAAGGGCTGGTGGCCATTGACAGAGGGAGCAGTGCCCCAGGCAGAGAAATGAATGGCCCATCCCTATGTGCTCATGAGATAAAACAATGATTATTCCAGTAGGTGCCCAATGCCCCTGCCCAATGTCAATGATCCTTGGTCAGAGGGAACTCTTGCTTGCTTTTTTTCTCTTTTTGTCCTAATTTTTCCCTATAATTTCAGAGTTGGAGAAGACTGTGTAACTGAGGCTGTTTTTTCTGCCTTCTCCTCTTCCCTGCCCTCTGCTATAGGTACTCACACCCACTGCACCCCACCCTCACCTGGAGATTACTAGAACCTTTGTCATCTTGTTCTTGTCCAAGGGGCACTTTATTCTGTGGGGGGGCAGCAGGCTGTACAACAGGAAACCCTGCCTTAAAACATTACACAAAGATGTATTTTAAAATATTAAAATTCAGGGCTTGCTTCATCTGTGTGCCTTAGTAACCCCAAGTCCTTCCCTAAAAGTGATCTGGCTTCCTCTCTATCTGTGGGTGAGACAGATGTTCCAAATTCCTTCTTGATCAAGATATGGCCTCACACCCTCCTCTAGGTCTTTCTCTCTTTGGTAAAATGATTCCTTTGATGACACTGCCCTAGAGGGGTTCCCTAATGTAAGAAATCCTGCTGTCACTGAGTTGTCCTCCTAAGTGACTCTGTCCCTCACAAGAGCTGCTCCCCCACCAACACCTGGTCCGGGTGACCTAAGTACTGACCAGGATATCATTCAGGAACTTATGGGCCATCATGCCATTTGGAAGGCCACAGAGCCATTGATGGGGAAATACGAACAGTGATCATAGTACAAACACCTACAGCTTCCTGGGCACTTGTCATATTCAAAGTATTATACTAAGTCATTTAGATACATGGTGTACTTCATTTAATCCTGACCTAGACTTCACAAAATCAATATTACTATGCCAGTGTTGAATTGCCAAAGATCACTCAGCTAGTAAGTGACAGAACTGGTCCTCAAACTTGTCCTCCTGAATTTAGAGCCAAAGTTATCTCTTAAGTTTTCAGGCTATGTGAAGAATTAAAGGCTTAGAAAACATCACTTGCTGTAGGTCGCATAGCTGGAAAGTGGTAGCATTCAGATTTCCAAACCTCCTTTCTTAATAAACCACTATGCCCTGGGTTTCCATATGTCCTTCCTAGAAATTCTACAGTTGTTTGTTGGGGTGGGAGGGAAATCTGGATACCCCGCCCTTCTTCCCTGTCCCCCTACCCCCCATCAAGACTCATCATTGGAAAGTTTGGAACTGCCTGGCTATGTGCAATGCAGCCTCTCCAGGACTCATTCCTGGGTTTTTTTGCTTTATTCAGTTGATACCATTTTCAAGCTTCTCATGCTGAAAGAAGGCTATGAACTCCTATAGAGGGTGGGTGAGGAAGCTGTGGAGCTGCAGGAGATTCTCTCATCAGTCTTCCTGGAGAATCTTTTTAAACTTAGTACTTACTTTTGTTGTTTAAATCAGCCTGTCATCTCATTCTTTCCCATACCCAATAGGTTAGCATAATAAGATAATGTCCTTACATAACATTTACCCAGCACTTTACTGTGCTCAGGTTATGTCTGTATACCTAACCTCCCTAAAGCTCACAACAGGTTTTTTCAGTGGGTAGAATTATCCCCATTTAACATTCAATGAAGATTCAGAGATATTGAGTTGCTGAAGATCACTCAGCGAATAAGTGAAGGGAAAGACTGGCCCTCATATCCCACATCCTGACTCTCTCTTACATTTTGAAAGACAGAGTTACATGTGGTGTATAAAACACTGCAGTCATTCACTTTTGTTTATTACTTTGTCTTTTATTTTATTCATCAGTTACTAGCTTGCACTTTGTATTATGGCCTTCTGAACCCTCTTTTAACCAGATGAGATGATGGGAAAGTTCCTACAGCACCCCTGAGCAGCACACAGGAGGTCTTTTAGCCAATCTTTTAGTCTCTCAAATGAGAAAACTGAGACAGGACCAGGTGACTCACCATAGGCTCTTTGTGAGTCACTGGCAGTAGGTTCCTAACTCCCATGCTTTGGTCTGGACCACTTGCTTGTGCCTGACACTAATAACAGAGTAAGATATGTGACTCACCAGGCCAGGGAGGAGCTTGCAGGGATGCACCTGTGGAGAGGAGCCAAGTACTTAGTAGCACTTGGCAAGGAAATGCTGACCCCATGCTATTTGGAGTAACATTTCTTAACATTGCAACACCATTGCTTAGTTACCCAGTTGCTAATTTACATTCTATTTTTAATTTTTAAATAGGAATTTGTGTTTTTTTTTCCCCGTGATTTACATTTTAGATTCATTGAGTTAACAACAACACAGGTAAAGTGGGGAGGCAGAATTAGCAGTCCCATGTCACTTCCTCAGCCTCTCTCCCCAGCACCTTCCCCCGTTTCTTTGAACCCTGAGACTTATTTGCCCTATAACTTTGCTTTATGTTCTTCTGACTTTAGTCATACCTGTTTCTCTGCATTTTTTCCCATGTTACCAGTCTACGTCAACTTCTTAACTTACCTTCCTGGGTCCTGGTGGGATGTTATCAATCTCTGCCAAGTTGATGATTGGGACTGAAATGAACCAGAGAATCTAATAAAGACAGGGAGGCATCAGGAAGAATTATATTGTATTGAATACTGTCTCCAGAAAATTCTTGTTCTGTCCTATCTTTATTATCACCAGAATCTAAAGTCAATTTATAAGTAGATCTTAAGAGCCTGTCTCTCTACTGGCTAAGCACAGTTTGTATTTTCTCTGAAATACAGAAGATTCCAATAGTTAGCTATCTGTGTATATAAAAAGACTATGGTAAGTTTTCACATAGGTAACAAATTTGCCTTACTTCCAACCAGCCATTCACCTTTGTATATGAAACATTTACTTAAAAATTTATCCTCTTAAAAATATTATTATGGGGTGGCGCCTGTGGCTCAAAGGAGTAGGGTGCCGGCCCCATATGCCAGAGGTGGCAGTTCAAATCCAGCCCTGGCCAAAAACAGGAAAAAAAAAAAAAAAAAAAAAAATGAAGTAAATCACCTTAATAACACTATTAGTGGGGAAGTACTAGATGTGTATTGGACAAACACTTATTTTCCTGGGTTTTCTCAGGTGAAGGAATTTTATTTCTATGGGCCTCAGTCTCCTCATATCTGTAGGGCTGGGCTATATGTTATATGATTTTTTTCTTTTTTAAGAGACAAGAGTCTTGCTCTGTTGCCCTGGCTAGAGTATAGTGGCCTGATGATAGCTCACTGCAGCATCAAACTACTAGGCTCAAGCTTTCTGCCTCAGCTTCCCAAGTAGTTGGGACTACAGGTGTATACCAGCATCCCTAGCTATTTAAGAAAAAATTTATTAGAGATAGGGTCTCTCTATGTTGTCCAGCCTGGTCTGAAACTTCTGACCTCAAGTGATTCTCCCACCTTGGTTTCCCAAGGCGCTGTGATTATAGGCATGAGCCTCTGCACTTGGCCTGATTTTTAGAACAAAATTTGCTTTCGATGATTTGAATCATCAAAAAAATTCATAAATTTTTTGAATGTTGAATCAAGTGTAACAATATTTAAAAGTTTAAGCCACCCACAATTTTGCCATTTTAGTATATCAATGTTTTTTCATATTTATTTCTTGTTTGTAATCTTTATATGTACACATATACATATATATTTATAAAATAGTTCAGTATAGTACAATTATATACCATCATATGATCATGGTATAGATATAACTTTGAATTTGGGTTTTATTTTTTAATATGTATAAGCATTTTTCCATGTTGATAAATTTCATAATTTTTAACATTTGCTGAATATTACCTGAAGTTAACATTTCAAAATGTACTTAAACATTTTGGTTTTTCAAAAAACTAGTATTACTAACATTGAAGTGTTATTTATTATAGTTTTCTAAAAAATAAGCTTGTCCAGTTTTATGTATACTCCCATATAGGCTTGAACATTTTAGGATTCTTAAAATTTATTATCTAATTTCCAAAAGGGTGGCATTGTTTGTGTTGACCCAGTAATGTATGAGTGTAATAGCTTTACTATATCATAGTTAGCACTGAATATTATTTTTAAGTAACTTCTAATTTAATCAGTGCTAATTACAGAATTTTAGGAAATGGAATTTAATAGCTTGACTCCAATTTATCATTTAACAGACATGTAATAAATATTTTTGAGGATTTACTCAATTAGTCATACTAACAACCCTAGAGGGAGGTACAGTTATTATCTCTACCTTATAAATGGGGCAACTGAGATCATGCTAGTTGTCCAAATGCACAGGACTAGTTAAGTGTCAGAACCTGACTTTAGACCTTGGAAGCCAGGCTTTGAAGCCTACATGGTTGACCACTATGTTACACTGCCTCTGCTAATTCGTATTTAGCACTTACTGTTTGTACACGTACTGTGCACCAAGTTAGGGATGCTGCTATGAGCCATACAGGTGTAGACCCTGCCCTCATGGGAGTCAGACTTCAAACAAACCAGTGTCCAAATCTATAATTATAAATTCAATACATGCTACTAGGAAAAAGAATGGGGATTGAGGACTACATCTAACAGAAGTACTTGACTTAGCTTAGGGAGCCTTGGGTAACTGGGGTCCTAGAAAGTCTCCGTGTGGATCTTAAAGACACTTAAATGGAGACTTGAGGGATAGAGGCAGTGGAAGAAGGTGAAGGGATGAGCAGAGCATTCTAGGCAGAAGGAACAGGTTATCAACATGCCTTAAGGCTTAACAGAACCTTAACTTGTTGCTCTCAAGGATCAGAAAGCAGACCTGGTGTTTGAAGTATGGGAGAGTAAGGGGAAGGGTGAAGACATGAAGTGACTGGAAAGAGGGTGGGAGCCATCACCCAGGGCTGTCCTGAAAGCATCTCAGTGACAGGAGAGTGCACAGGGAGAGGCAGATAGGGAGCTGCCTTCAGACATGACATGCTCATTTGGGACAATAAGCCCATGCTTGTGGCATAACCTTCCCCAAATGAAGTTTCTTCTGTACACAACAGCAGACAGCAACACTGCCTGAAGCTTTTCTAGGAATTAAGCTTCATTGGCTCAAGATGTAGGTTAGGAAAGGGATGGGGGATGGCATCCTAGATCACAGCATATTGTGGGGTCAAAGCCATGGGAAACACAACTTGAGGAGAAGAGAGCTGGCCAGAAAAGGAACCTGCCCCATATAGATGCCAGATGCCCAATTGGCATTTTAGAGGTATGTTAGTTTTGCCAGGAAAATATCCCATTTGTGTTTAGTAACAATAAAAAAGTTTTTTCCCTCATGGAACATGATAGCTGGCTCATGGAAACATTAAGTTTAGGACCAATGGGAGCAAAAGGACAGAATGACATCTTCCTGAAACCCAATTGTTATCTGAGCAAGCAAAATAAAGCAAGCTCTGCAAACAGTGTTGGGAAGGGAAAATGAGAGGGCTCTCCCTTCTCCTTTGAATTGCAGAGGTCCTTTAACTTACTCTAGGACCCTCAGCCTGTGTTATCTAGTGTAACCATAAGCACATAAAGGTAGACTTTATGTCTTTCCCATCAAGGCAGACTTTGTCCAATTGGGACTGGAGTAACAAGACTACGAAGAAGTCTCAAGAAGAGAGGAATAGCAGGTATTAAGAAGCAGTCACTACTCCTGGGATAGGAGCACCCAAGGAAGAGGCTCCCCTGAGGCTGAGGTGCAGAATGTCTTGGAGAGGAGTCCTTACAATGTCAGCAGACATTGCTGGAAACCAGCCTTCTGGAGAACTATTCATTAGGAACTGTCTCACAAAAAGCATTGTGCCAAAAAACCCCCCCATGGAAGAATAAGGATCTGCTGGCTGCTGGAGCTCTTCACTATGAGGGCTCCAGAATCAGGTAGCAAGACCCTTCCCTTCTATGATGTCTCTTCACTACCCACTACTGACAAAACTTCAGGGCCAGCTAGCAAAGGAAAAATATGTAAAGGGAATGGACCCATTTCCCTAGAGCAGGCAAAAAAGGGTGAGAGGCATTAAATTGCTAACTGGCACAAGCTGCATACAAGAAGCCTTGAGGCAGAGCAAAGACTTGTGCCTCACTAGCCAGAATACTAATGGCCCCCCATTGACTTGGAAGAGGTCCCTAATTTATTGTGTTATAGGCATTCTTTATATTTTCTAGATAAAAGTTCTTTGTATTATTAATACTATAAATATTTTCTCCCAGGCTGTAGTTTGCTTTTTTATTCTCTTAATGGTATTTTTTGATGAGCAAAATTCTCCAGATTTTATAATCTACCTGGAAGCAATATAAAGTTTGGTTCTTACCTACATCTTTATATTCCTCTCTGTATATTATTAGAGTTACAGTCTAAGTTCTCATAACAAAGAAAAATCAAAGTTCAATGATTTTAGTAAGATAGAAGTTCATTTCTCTTACATGTAACAGTCCAAGATATGGGGCAGGTAACCGGGGCTAATGGCTTCAGAGGCTGCTCCTGTCCTGTCATCTCCATCTCAAGTTATCAGGAAGGAAGAAAGAAACCATGACATGTAGTTTGGTCTTTACGGAGACCCAGACATAGTCACACATGCCCCCCAATCAGATGTGCTAGGTGCCTGTGCGAAGCACGGTAGAGGCAGGGGTCTATCAGGTAGAATGAATAGATACTTGGGGACATCCTGATAACCTTCAATGACATCTCTAAGATGAGAGCATGGTTTTGTTACAAATACTTATGAATTTTCTTTTTAAAATTCTCCAAGTGTGGCTGGGTATGGTGGCTCACACCTGTAATCCCAGCACTAGGGAGGCCGAGGTGGGTGGATTGCCTGAGCTCACAGGTTTGAGACCAGCCTGAGGCAGAGGGAGACCCCCATCTCTAATAATAGCTGGGCTTTGTGGCAGGTGCCTGTAGTCCCAGCTACTCGGGAGGCTGAGGCAAGAGAATTGCTTGTGCCCAAGAGTTGGAGGTTGCTGTGAGCTGTGAGGCCATGGCACTCTCCTCAGGGGGACAAAGTGGGACTGGTTCTCCAAAAAAAAAAAAAAAAAAAAAAAAAAATTCTCTTAAGTCTGTTCTTATTTCTTCAAGCCTTTAAATTGATATAATTATAAAATTTAATATAAGAGATTTCCTTAAAATCATTTTTTTGTCGTATGGTAAGTTAACTAGTCCTCTACATAAAGTTTAGGGGGTTTTCTTTTTCACTTCAGTTTTGTTGCAGGTATAGGCCAAGGCATTTACAGGGTTTTTACATCCTGCTACCGTAGCCATGATAAACATCCTTCAGGGTTCGGTTGTTCTGCCATTAATATTATCTTATTCATCTGAAATGGCATGATTTAAAATGATTTCACAATTGGGGTTTGCAGCTGGCTCTGTCCTTAATATTGTACGTGGAAAGCAAGTCATTGCTGAGGTTTTCCTTTGTGTTTTCTCTTAGAGGCATAACCTGTTTTTTTTGGATGGGTTTGTGGAGTTCATTCCAAAGAAAGCACACACAGACTAAATGTGGATAAACATGTTTACTTGACCCTTGAACCAAATTTTATTTTATTTAGTTTTTTTGAGACAGAGTCTCATTATGTTGCCCTTGGTAGAGTGCTATGACATCACAGCTCACAGCAACTTCAAACTCTTGGGCTTAAGTGATTCTCTTGCCTTAGCCTCCCAAGTAGCTGGGACCACAAGTGTCCACCACAACGCCTGGCTATTTTTTTGTTGTTGCATTTGCATTGTCATTTAGGTGGCCCCGGCCAGGTTTGAACTTGCCAGCCTGGGTATATGTGGCCGGCGCCCTACCCACTGAGGTATGGGCGCCACCCCCTTGAACCAAATTTTAGGAATTATTCTATAAATAATAAAAATGAGGTTGCTTATAGATAATCCAGTTAGATATAATACTTGGCTATAGTATCACTCTTTGATTGTTCAAAAATGCACTTTAACCTAGTGAGCCTATGTCTATTCATTCAACAAAGACTTATTTAGTGTCTACTCTGTGGTAGACACAGCAGTGTCAACTTTGAGTAGACAATAGTGACACAAAATACTAGGTCCTGCTCTTATGGAGCTGACTTCCTCTTCACCAGAGAACCCTGGCCTAGCTAAAATCTAATTGGTCATCCAGTCCCCCAAAGTTCCCCCCCGACTGACATGTCCTCCTACCATAATACTGCTACTCAGATTGTGAATGTCGTTCAAGAGTATCCTTCTTTCACTTTAGCACTCAAGAATTTACCTTTACCTCAGTTTGATTTGTTTTAATTCCCATCTCTTGTCACTATTCTCTCTCTGACAGAGGTTTTCTGTTCTGCAGAAATATTTTCTTGTCTCTGTCCTCTTTCTGAGGGATATGTTCTATAGAGATACCTTCTAAGCTGATGTGGGATTTCCAGGAGGGATTGTATAGATCATTACCAGAATCTGTCCAACGTCTTATCCTGATTTGGAGTTCTTAATGCAGCAAAAGTTTAAGTGCCACATTTTTTAATACTATACAAAAACGTTGCTTTAAAGAGAAAAATACTTGTGGCCCAGATGACTATTTCTTTAGTCCTAAGGTCAAATGTAATGGTATCCATTGGAGAAAATAGCTCAATAGGCTTCATTTACCCTATTTGGTTCAGAAAACAGGTCAGTACATAATGACTGTAAATCATTATATTTGCTATATTGTCCTATTGGGTAAAGTTTTGGTAGGCGGAGTTGAAAATTGCACAGCAGTAGCAAGTAGGAGAACACAGCTGGGTAGTGCTGACATCTCATTCCTAATGTTGCCCCCAAAGCACAGAGAAATAACTGCAGGCATTTTTCTTGCAAATATTCATTGTTTTTAAAAGTATTTCCTGATATTTTTATAAAAGTAAAAATTGCAATTTCTTGATATTTTGATATAAGTAAAAAATTGTAGTACGTAGAGAATGTACCAGGGATGAGAAAAGGGCTTTGAGTAGCTGAAGAGAATAGGAACTGGGAATGACCACAGAGTAAGTAGGTGCGTTAGCCTTCAAGATAGTACTGAGCAGAGGTGTGGAAGAGGCATCAGTAGAGTTTATTTTCACATTGCCAGAAACGCTTAGAGCTGTGCTGAATGAATAAAGGTGAGACCTGGTCTAAGCAGTTAATGTGGGAGGCAGTGGGTTTCTCAGAGTGACCTAAAGGAAAGTGTCACAGCATTGCTAATGCTTAGGATTTTTTTAAAGCTGTAATTTACAGGATTTTAAAAAATGCGGGCTTTTAAAAATTGTCCTTTCCACCGTCAAAGTATGGGAATACTTTAGACAGTTAACTCAGCAAAAAGTTATCACTGTGGAGGTCAAATGTCTTGTCACCTACCAAGCATCTTTTTAAGTATGTGTCAGGGAACAAAAAGACGTTAAACAGGTGACTGTGAATGGCACTGTCTGATTGGAAACAGACAAAGCAGACACAGAAATGGGAGAGACAGAAAGAGAAGGGGCAAATGAATGTGCATTGTCAGCAAACTGAGATCAGAGACTAAACAGAGGGGAAGACTCCCACATGCTGCAGGCTGCCTACTCCTCAGTTATATATCTTAAAAACAGGCATTTCTGCAAGATTCAGACAACTCAACTGGAGCTGTCAGCTTTCCTCAGAGGAGGGCATGGAAGATGCGAGGTGTATCAGTCTGGGTTCTTGGTTGTAGGTTTGCAGTCCCCCGCCTCTGGGACATGGACTGGGACCCGTTTGTGGCCTAGTAGGAAGGGGACAGAACAGCTGAAGGTGAGCCGTGGGAGACTGAGTGAAGTTTTATTGGCATTTACAGCTGCTTCCTATTGCTCACATCAGCACCTGAGCTCTATCTCCTGTCAGATTGGTGGTGGCATTAGATTCTCATAGAAGGGCAAACTCTACTGTAAACTTCGCATGTGAAGGATCTGGGTTGCATGCTTCTTATGAGAATCTAATGCTTGATAATCTGAAGTGGAGATGTAATGTGCTTGAATCATCCCAAAACAATTTCCCCCTGCACCCCCATCCATGGAACAAATTGTCTTTGATGCAACTGGCCCCTGGTGCCAAAAGATTGGGAACTGCTATTGTAGGCAATAGAACCCACCTCTTTCTTATTACCTTAAACAAAAGAATTCCTAGGAGGTCACTCACATCATTGAAGAAAGGCTGATGGATTAGACATGGATGACAGTGGAAACGAAGGCAATCAGGAAGGCCAGGAAGCTGAGCTGTGAGAGTTTCAGCAGCAGCAGCAGTAGCAGCAGCAGCCTTCACAGGATGCCATCTGCTGCTGTGGGACAGCACCGTCTATTACTCAGGAAAGCATCTGATTATCCAGGCCTAAGCCCTGGTTGCCTCTCATGGTGGAAAGGCACTGCAGCACTCCACACATGCTGACTACTGTGAGGGCTACATGCTAAGCCATCTCCAAAGTGGCACATCCAGTACACTAGGGTCAGGGAAAGGTGACTCTAGTCTAAAGGATGCTGGAAATGCTGGCTATGGGTTGGTAGAGGCTGTGGCCTTAAGAGAAGCCATGGAGAGGCCACAAGAATGTGACTTCTTTCTCTTTTTTTATGTGAATTTTTTTCCTACTATTTCTTTTTTTTTTTTAATTTCAAAATATTAAGGGGGTACAAATGTTTTAGGTTACATGGATCACTTTTGTAATGCTTTAGTCCTGGATATAGGTGTGCCACTGTCACCCAAATAGCATTCATAGTACCCATTAGGTAGCTTTTCCCCTCTCCTCTTCCTCCATGGTTGATCTCTGAGTTTTATTTCCCTCTGTGCATATGTACTCATTGGGTAGTTCCAATTTAATAGTTAGTACCTGTGGTGTTTGTTTTTCCATTCTTGAGAAATTTCACTTAGGAGAATGATCTCAAATTCCATCTAGATTGTTGCAAAAGGCATTAATTCATCCTTTCTTATAGGTGAGTGGTACTCCATAGTACACACATACCACGTTTTGTCAACCCCTTCATGAATTGATGGGCACTTGGGTTGATTCCACTTGGGAATTGTGTTGCAATAAACATTCCAGTGCAGGTGTCTTTTTGATGAAAAGTCTTCTTTTTCTGGGGGTAAATACCCAATAATGGGATTGTTGGACCAATGGTAGGTTTGCTTCTAGTTTTTTGAGGAAACTCCATACTGTTTTCCATAGAAGTTGTACTAGTTTGCAGTCCCACTAACAGTGGATAAGCTTTTCTTTCTCTCTGCATCATGCCAGCATTTATTATTTTTGGACTTTTTTTTTTTTGCAGTTTTTGGCTGGGGCCGGTTTCGAACCCACCACCCCTGGTATATGGGGCCAGTGCCCTACTCCTTGAGCCACAGGCACCGCCCCTGTTTTTGGACTTTTTGATAAAAGCTTACAAGCTGGCTCTGGGGATTTCAGGGGCAGAGCCACCGATATGGTGGGGAGCTGTTTTGCCTGTGTGGTGACTGCTGGTACCCAGTTGCACAGGCCAGGGTTTGTCTCAGTGGCCCAGGGACCAGTGCAGCTGTTTTGACATGGTTCTCCATTCACACCTAGGCCTCACTGAGGCTGTCATCCCTGGCTTCCTGAGTAGTGCCTGTGGTATCTGGGGGTTCTCTTCTGTTTGCTGCCACACTCGGGAGGAGGTGTGCTCAGCCCCCAACCTGGGAGAGTGTCTCTTCCCTCCTCAGCCTGGTTGAGGGGGCAATGCAAAAGAACACTGAGTCTTGAGCAGACCTGGCTTTGTGCGCCAGAACAATCAGGATGGCATCGATTGCAGGACCTCAGACTGGGAGTACCAGATCTCTGTTCTCCAGTGGAATGTCTCTGCACAGACTTTGAGCAGCTCTCCGATTGGCCCAGAGGTCTGCAGTGGAGGAAGGAGACCCCCCACACAGATTGAGGGGCCTATAACTTTTTTTTCCCTCCTAATAGACCGTGTCCCCTCAGGTTTCTTCTGTTCTGCTTTCTTCACCTCTTGCCAGCAGTGTGAACTGTATTGGGACCCCCAGCCTAACCACTGAGATGGTAGGTGATGCTTATGAATGAAAATCAGCTACACCCTGTTTGACTGAGTTGGTAGATCCTGTAATGAGCTATAGCAGGGGGCCAATTCAAACTTTTTAAATGGGGCCAATTCACTGTCCCTCAGACCATTGGAGGGCTAGACTATAGTTTAAAAAAAAAAACAAAACCTATAAACAAATTTCTAGGCACACTGCACATATCTTATTTTGAAGTAAAAAAACAAAATGGGAACAAATACAATCACACCGCCACGTGTGGCCCGCGGGCCGCAGTTTGAGGACCCCTGATGGAGTTGTTCTGTCAGTGGTCAATCCTTTCAGGAAAAAGCCAACTACAGGGATGTTCTTTTGTGTCTGTGATGAGCTCCAGTCCCTCAGGTGGAGCACTTGAATGCCTCAGGCTTTGAGAGGGGCCGTGGAGCCCTTAGGGGGCTTGACTCCACCACAGCAGAGGTGGGTGGATGAGCTTGGAAGGCTTTGCAAAGCCTCAGCCAGGCTCGGAGATTGTTTCCCTGGCTGCTACAAAGAGCCACTGGGATGGATGCTTCCCCAGATCACCACTTCTTGGACCTCCACATGGGCTCCCTTGCTGCCCAAGTCCAACTTCCACTTCCCCTACCCCGTGTCCCCTGGCAACCTGCTTGAGTCCAGGATTAAGGGGCACAGGATCTGACCATATGTCTGACCTGCTGGCATGTGTATCTGAGAAACATAGGCAGGCAGGGAACTCCCAAATTGGGCATCCTGGATCCATTGCACATCCTCTAGGGCAGGTGTCCTCAAACTTTTTAAACAGGGGGCCAATTCACTGTCCCTCAGACCATTGGAGGGCCGGACTACATTTTAAAAAAAAAACTATGAACAAATTCCTATCCTCACATCTTATTTTGAAGTTAAAAAACAAAATGGGAACAAATACAATCACACCGCCTCATATGGCCTATGGGCCGCAGTTTGAGGACCCTTGTTCTAGGGGAAAGGCATGGGTCCCAGTCTCCGTGAAAACCTCAGACTAGAAGATGCACCAGCTGCGGAGAGGCTGTAGCTCACCCAATTCTCAGCTCAAACTTATCTCCTGGTTACAGTGGGTGGGGAGGAATGGGGAAGGACAAGAGTCTGAAAGCCAGCTCTCCGGCCTCTTGGGTCACTCTCCTTAGGGGGAATCCTGCATGAAATGTTGAAGTTCTGGCTTCATCCAAGTTCTCCCCACAATTCCTTGGTCACTGCAGTGCTTGGGCTCATGGGGTGGAGAAGCTGCCAAGTAACTTGGTAGCCTGGTGATCACTGAAGGAGTGTGGTGAGGAGAAAGGATGCTCCCAAACCCCTCACTGTGCTCTCAGCACCTCTGGTTTTTCTCCTCACCAATGTATTTTCTTTTCCTTTACCTTTTTCCTTCTCTGCTCTGCAATTTTCCTCCATGATGTCCCCAGCAAGCTTTAGCACCTCTCTCTCTGACCTATACCCAGACTGTGCCCCTCTCTTCCCTCTCCTTTATCTGAAACCCTTCCTTCCCTTCAGGATGGTCAGGCAAGTGATGTCTCAACTCTTAGCCTTCTTGCCCCCATCCCCAGCCTTTTGAAATTTTTACTTCTTATCTAATAGACTGAAGTGGCATAGAGGATTAGAGGACAATGCCTATCCCAGTTCTCTTTGCCGCCTTTTTTCTTTCTGTTTAGCCTCTGATCTCATCTTGAGAGAAGACAAAAGAAGAGGATGGTGGAGAGGCTGGCTGGAGGGGCAGCCTGGGTTATTAAGGCCTCATGACTAGAGCTCAAATTTGGGCTTATCAATGTCTACTAAACATCTTCCTACTCAAGGGGCTGTCATCTGAGAGAGACACTTGAGGAGAATTTTATTTTGCTTTTTAAAGCATGTTTGTTTTCCTTATAGAAAGCCAAGAACTTCAAAGTTGTGCCAAGTCCTAATGTGGATAGAGTCTTTCTTTCATTCATTTTATTTTATTATTATCATTTTTTTTTTTTTTTTTGGTTTATGTACCTATGCTTGACTTGGATGAATGTAGGAGGCAAAACTTAAGCTCCATAAATGAAATAATATGCAACCTTATCATAAAGTCCAGGATAAGGCTAGGATTAGAAGGTATAAAGGTTAAAATAGTGATAAAGTGAAAGAGGATTCTTACTTTTTAAAAACATATAATTCATATAGCAAACAATTCACCCATTTAATGTGTGCAATTGATTATGATGTGTCTGGGGGATGTCTTATTTGGGTTGAGTCGTGCTGGAGTTCTGAAACTGTCTGCTATCTGAATTTCAGAATCTCTTTGCATGTCTGGAAAGTTCTCCTTCATAATCTCATGGAGAAGAGACTCTGTGCCTTGTGAATCCACTTCATTGCTTTCAGGGATCCCTATAAGATAAATTTTGGTTTTCTTTGAATTATCCCAGAGCTCTCTGAGAGAGTGGTCTGCTTTTGTCCTCCATTTCTCTTCCTCTTTGAGAGTTTGGGAGTGTTCGAAAGCTTTGTCTTCAATGTCAGAAATCCTTTCTTCTGCTTGCTCCATTCTGTTACTGAGGGATTCTACTGTGTTTCTCAGATCTTTGAGGGTTGCAACTTCTTGTCTCAATGT
>CAUYPK010089796.1:0-49291 GCA_963574355.1 Loris lydekkerianus | reverse complement strand
TCTGGACTTCTGGGGGACAGGCCTCCAGACCTCAGAGTGAGAGTGGAGGGAAGTGTTGGAGCTCAGGGTTGCAGGTGGAGAATATATACAGTTTTATGCCTGGCCATAATTCCGCTAAAAGACGTGCCTCAGGGAACTGCTGTGGCTCGGTGTGGTTCCCTTTCAGCTGACCATCCTCTCCTACCTCCCATGCCCCAGAGTCAGCGCTGACCAGCTGCAGCTTAGGCACTGTCCACGCCCTTCAAGAAATCACCCGAGAATCTGAACTCCTGGGGGACAGGCCTCCAGACCTCAGAGTGAGACTGGAGGGGAGTGCTGGGAGCTCAGAGTTGCAAATAGAGTGTATATACAGTTTTATGCCTGGCAGGAGAACTCCAAGGCTCCCTTGTAGGGGAGGCAGGTTCAGTTTTTAAAGGGTCTCTCCTGTGGAGTGTAGTGGGAGGACCTTTGAACTCTTCCCATTTGTTTGTGGGGCACTCCAAGCTGTTCTCATGGGTAGAAGACTCCCGTCCACTTGGTGATGGATTTTGTACCTTTTGTTTGTATCCTTGTGGTCACAGCTTGCCTCAGCAGGGTTGATGTTCATTCTTCAGCCTTCTCTCTTGGTGCAGCTCAAATCCACCAGGTTACTTGCTAAATTTTTGTCCTTTAACTCTCCTTCTGGATGGGAGCCTCAATGGAAAGCTGGTTTTGGTCAATCATCTTGTCTCCACCCCCTGTGGTTTTCATTTTCATTTGCCTGACAATTAGTGATGTTGAACTTTTTTTTCATATTTTTATTGACCATTTATATGTCTTCTTCAGAGAAATGCCTATTTAGAACATTTAATTATTTATTTTATTTATTTATTTTTTCCTATTGTGTTGTTTGAGTTTGTTACATACTTGGGTAATTAATCCCTTGTTGGATGCATGGTTTATAAATATTTTTTCTAATTCTGTAGTTGGTATCTTTACTCTGTTGATTGCTTACCTTAATGCACAGAAGCTTCTTAGCTTGTTGTAATCTCATTTGTCTGTTTTTGCTTTTGTTGGTCATGCTTTTAAGGTCTTATTCAAAAAATTGTTGTCCAGACTAATATCTTGAGGAGTTTCTCCAGTATTTTCTTTTAATAGTTTCATAACCTCAGGTCTTACATTTAAGTTTTTAATCCATTTTAATTTTATTTTTGTATATGGTGAGAGATAAGGGTCTAAGTGATCATCTCAATAGACACAGAAAAAGCATTAAATAAAGTTCAGTATCTCTTCATATAAAAACCCTCAAGAAACTATTTATAGAAGGTGTGTACCTCAACACAAGAAAGGTCATAATATTATTATACACTGAATGGGAAAAGCCTAAAGGTTTTGGTCTAAGACAAGGATGTCCACTCTCACTACTCTTATTCAACGTAGTACTAGAAGTCCCAGCCAGAGAAATTAGGCAAGAGAAAAAGTAAAGGGTAGTAAACTGGAAAGGAGGAAATTAAGTTGTCCCTCTTTGCAGGTGACATAATATGGGAAACCCTGAAAGCTTGAACAAAAAAAACTCAAAACTAATTAACAAATTCAATGAATTATAGGATATAAAATTAACATATGAATACCAGTAGCTTTTCTGTATACTAACTGCAAAACTAGCAGGGAAAGAAATAAAGAAAGCAATTTCATTTACAAGGGTTACAAATAAATAAATACAATACCTAAAAATAAATTTAACCAAAGAGGTGAGAAATCTCTACAAGGAAAACTATAAAACACTGGTGAATGAAATGAAAGAGGTCACAAAAAAACAGAAAAAAATCCCATGTTCATGGATTGAAAGAAACAACATTATAGTACATGTATTATGAAAATGACCATTTTATCAAATTACATCTACAGATTTAATGTAATTTCTATCAAAACGCCAGTAATATTTTTCACAGTAAGAGTAAAAAAGTTACAAAATTTATATAAAACCACAAAACGATGAATAGACAAATAGACAAAGCTATCTTGACAAAAAATGAGATCATGATCCATATGGTAGATGAATATGTTTCCTTTCTAATTGACTTTGAGCTTAGCCATGTCTTGACTAGTGCAGTTGAGAACTTACGTAGCTCAGCACCTCTACATTCACTATTAAAACAGAGAGCAGATTTTATGTGCTTTTACCAAAAATAAACAAACAAAAAGCCAAAAAAGGTAGCTATAGAGTGTAACAGATGTTCATTTTCTTTACTGTCTGTGTACACATTCAGAGTGGTGGTTACTCCTCTATTCTGCATTTCATAATGAGAAAACAAGTGCAATTGAACTGAGTGGAGGCAAGCAAAGCTACCCGGAGCTCAAGACAACTAAAGTCACGTCATGTCTTCCTGTAATATGAGCAGGAAATAAATGCTCATGCAAACCATTGAGATAATAAGAATATTTACTATTGCAACTAAAGAGGATTGTTGATACCCTTCAATAAGATCTTTTTCTTATACTGTCTTCTTCATGAAAGTTTCCATAAGTATTGCCATGACTCATTGATAATTTCCAGGCTTAGCAAATAAAAATAGAGAACTCAATGACTCATTTTAAAAACATGCATAGCTTAAATTTCCCAATTGACATTTAAATGCTTTAAAGCAGGACCCAATCTTATTCCTATCTCCAGCATTGCAAGTTGAACATCTAATGTTTCAGGCATTTTTATTAGACACTAGCAATACAACAGTGTATGAAAATAAATAGGAAGCCTATATTCTTTAAGCATTTAACCTATCGGAGGAAATAGAAATTAAACAAATTTTAAAAATGATAAACATAAAGCTATAGTTCTAACCAATGCTAGTTAAAAATACTTGGGTACACGGTCACCTGAGAAGCTATATATGAGAGATATGACTAAGTCAGAGATGTAAGGGAAGAATTCCCTGAGGGAGTGAGCTTATCTCTGAATTTCAGAGGCAGAAAGTCTAAGAAGAATAGTCTAGCCCTTGAAAAATTCATAAGCACAAGTAACAAATGTGGCTGGAGAAGAAAGAGTGAGGTTTGCTACAAAATGAGATTGGAGAAGTAGATTAGGATAGACATGGTATCTCCCTAACACCAAACTCAGTGTCACAGACTTAGCATTTGCTCGGCAAATAATGATGACCACAGATGAATTGATTCAGGTTAAACTTGTTAGATGTACATATACCACAATTTATTAATCCAATCGTGGATCGATGGGCACTTGGGCTTTTTCCCAATCCTGTAATTCCTCTGCTGACAAAACTTTAAAAATAGAAATTGTTGGAGAGATACACCATACTTATGGATCAAGGGATCCAATACCTAAAAGATGTTAATTTTCTTCAAATTGATCCAAAAATTTAAGATGAGACCAACTAAAATTGCAGCACACAATTTTACAGAAATAGAGAAGTTGATTATCACAGTTACACAAAATGTCAAAGGATGTAAGCTATCCAAAAACCCTTTAGAAAATAGCAAAGTTGACGAGCATGTGCTACTATATTTTAATGGTTATTATGAAGGTACAGTAAGCACCTCAGTATAGTTTTGTTATAAAAATAGGCACACAGACCCATGGAACAGAATGAAGGATACAGAAGTAGCCTCAGACATGGACGGCCAATTGATTTTCAACACAAGTGTCAAAGGAATTAATATGGAAAAACATATTATTAACTAAAATTCAAGGGCAAAAACTATTGAACCCCCAAGAAACAAGAAAAAGCATTAATAACATTTGCCGAGGCAAAGATTTCTAAAATGAAAAAACAAAACTTTTTCCTTCAATAGGCAAAAAATTCATGAAACACAAGTGGAACAGTATAGTTAAATAAAATTTGTTTAAAAATACAATACAGAAAGTGAGATTTCTTAAAAATAAACAAAAAACAGCACAATAACTGAAAAGCACAGGCAATTGAAAAAATGGCTTCAAAATATACATCAAGGTGGAAATTCGTCTCTGGAATGTATTAGAAAAACAAACACCTCAAAAAGAAAAATCACCCTATGGGGAGAAAAACTTATTTCAACAAACATTTCACTAAAAGAAATATTAACACTACTATACGGACAGCAATGAAACATGTTAATAGATATTCGAACATTGTTCATTATAAAATGAATAATGTAAAACCCAATGTATTCCTCTGCACACTCACTAGAATGGTTGAAATCATAAAGTTTGGGCATGTCAAGTGTTGCTAAGGGTATGAAACAACCCAATCCAATCTCACCTAGATTTTTGGTGAAATTTTTGAAAAGAGTTTTGGTGACTTATTTAAGAAGATAAAAGCACATCCACCATCTAATCTAGAAGTTCCATTCATAGGAGAAATACAAGAGAAATGAAAATGCATGTTCAGAGAATAGTAGTGCATTCACAGTAGCTATTTTTCAGAGTCAAACACCCTCAGGTGACTGTATTAAGAAACTTAGTATAATAAAAAGCAACCTGGCGATAAAAAGCAACAAATTGCTGATCAATGCAAAAATAAGCATATGTTTTAAAATAATTATGCTAAGTTCAATAAATGTAGATTGAAAAGGGAGTATATAGTGTACTATATATTTCCATTTATATAAAATTTTATGAAATACAAAATTATAGTTACAAAAATCAGAGCAATCTAACTCAGAGTTTGAGAACAGGAGTTGAGAGGGTTGGCAAAGGAGGATGGAGACACGTGGGGCAGGAGGAGTTACAGAAATCTGCATTATCTTTATTGCGGTGATGGTTATAAGCTTATACATGTGTCAATATTTATCACAATGTATGTTATTAAATGTGTGCATTTTATTCTATACTTTCATAAAGCCGTACAAAGTTGATACCAGGTATCACAGATTGACCGAGACTGGTTGTGAGTTATTAATTGTCTAACCTGGGTTTGGGCGCATTAGGGGTTAGCACACACTCCACTTTACATTTTACAAACTGAAAATTTCTTCTACTAAGAAAGGATAAATGGGGCGGCGGCACTTATGGCTTAAAGGAATAGGGCACTGGCTTCATATGCTGGAGGTAGTGGTTCAAACGTAGCTCCAGCCAGAAACTGCAAAAAAAAAAAAAAAAAAAAAAAGGATAAATGAATGTGACTTACTTTTTCTTTCCGGTTAGTCAAAAGTTCTCTCCAGTAGGATCTGAGTAACTTTATGATCACCTAGGCCACCTTAGGGGGGATGAGGAAGCTCCAGTTGACTCCTATTTTGAATGCTGAAATGAATATTTTCTTCACCTGTCCTTCCTGGCATTATTATCCAAAATTGCAGTCTGGTGAATTTTTTCGCTTCCCTAACACTGGTTCAGGAGATGAGAGATCAACGTAGCAGGTAAGAGCCTCTGTGGTTACCAGGTGTAAATGATGTCCAATCTGTGCTGAGAAAAAGAGCCCAGATCTCCATGAATTCTCTGAAAAACAAAACAAACAAACAAAAAAAGAAATGAACAAACAAACAAAACATAAACAAAACATATCTCTGATCAAATAAGACCTTCCGAATGTTTTTCAGGAACTTTCTGGAAAGTTTTCAGTTCTGGGACCAAGTGTACGCATTGCCTTGTTTTCTACAGCTGAGGCTCCTGACTTGTTAGCAGTTGTCTTACTGAGTGGCAGAGAGAGTTACTCAGAGAGTAGAGATGTGGATTGGAAAACCTGATTTCCATCGCAAACAATGTATCACTCCAGTGGTAGCTCTCCTGCTAGTGAGTGTTTGGTGATCACTTCTTCCAAACCAAGCTGAATGCTTAGTACTTGTAAGTGTCACCTCACTCAAATCTCTCCAGTATCCTAGGATATAGGTCATTTTCATCATTCAGCTTAAAATGATTAAGTGAATTTCCTAATAATACAACAAAGCTGATCTTAGAGTCTAGGAATTTAGACCCAAAGGTCAATTTTTATTACATTTTTTTGGTTTTTATTGTTTGTCTGGGGGATTTTCTTTTCCCTTCCCAATAGGAGAGAAATTGGCTCATCTCTCTCCTAGATCAAGCGACCCATTTTGTTCTGGCCTTGAGGCTGTGTCTGTGGTGGTCCTGCGGGTGATAAAACACAAATAGGTTGGTGCAGGTGGATCAGTGCTGGTAAAGAAACATGACCTTGTTTATAAAATGCTCCGGGTCTCTGAATTCAAGACAGAGACATTTCTGTGGGGAATCAGAGCTTTATGGTAAGTTATAAGTAACTTCCTGTGGTTTGATATTGGCAACCTTTCTTAAAAAATGAACCTAAGAACACCTGCATCAGAGTCCTTTGGAGTGCTTATCAAGTATAGAGATATGAAATCATGCTTCAGAGTAGTGATCAACATTCCCGGTATTTGGGACTGGATTTTGCTAAATGTCAAGAGATCACTTTCAGATAGATTAATTAAAATACCACAGATTTAGGCAACACATACTATGCCCTTGACAAATAATTTTTTTTAGTTTATTTCAAATCTGTGCACTAACTGGTAACCAAAATGTTCATTCATGTTAGAGATTTTCCCATGGAAATAAGGAAGGTGATTAAAATCTGCTCCAGTAGAAGAACTGGCTGTTGTTGGAATATCGATTCTGAAGTATTGATGTATAGAATGTTGCAGTCAACATGATACCATGAGCATGTGGGGTCATTACTAAAAGAATAACAGTAAGTCATCAGAGGAAAAAGAATAAAGCAAAGAAGATGAACACAATTAACCAAAGTATCTGCCAATCAAATAGCAAATAACCACAAGTTGTGGGTAATGTGGCATAATTGTGTCTCAGTCCATCCGGCTGTAATAATGAAGTACCATAAATTGGCTAAATTACAAACAGAAAAAATTTATTTAGTTTTGGAGACTGGGAAGTGCCAGATTAAGGCATGAGCCTATTGGATGCCTGGTTAGAGTCTTGTCTTTGTGGATGGCCGTCTGCCCCACGGGGTCCTTCTACGGCAGAGAGGCGAGGCGGCTCTCTGGGGCATCTTTTATAAAGGTGCTAATCTCATTCATGAGGTTTCAATATATGAATTTTGGGGTAGCACAAACATTAAGACTATAGCAAACTGCAATCTCTAAAAAGAAAAATGGAATGATTTTAGTCTGCAAAATAAAATCTCTCATACAGATTGTTGACAGAAGATAAAAACAATCTTTAGACTACTGAATTTGGCAGTTTGGCAAAAGAAAACATTAGAAATATTTCCTGCTGTGAAATTACAGAAATACTAATTATTCTATCATAATACTAAGATCAAATCCAATGTTAAGCTTATGGAGAAAGTACTGATAATGGCCAAGTGCTCAATAAAGCAAATTCTGGGATGAAAAGAACAAGAAAAGTAAGAAGGGACCTAGGGTTGCCCTAGAGCAACTCCTGCTTCCAGGAACAAAAATGTCTGAAAGAAATGTGCATGTGCATGAGCCATGAAAACCAAGCATTGACCAAGGGTCTCTAAGGTAGGCACTGACCATGAGACGTCAGTGGATATTCAGGAGAAACTCCTCAGCGGCCACCTCCTTACACTGACCACCTCCTTAAGCTGACCACATTTTCATAGACCAGACATGCACCACGTGTACAGACCAGTACAGTAGGCCTAGTTCCTGATGCTGACCACCTCCATATGTTGACCAGTTTGTCATAGTCACCTGGTGGTCACCTGACAGAGGTCACCTGACATAGTCTGGGTGGTCACCTGACAGAGGTTCTGCTGGACTCCTAGCATATAATTTTAAAATAACAATAATCATTCAATAAGCCTAATAACTTACATGGAAAGCCAGTGAACCTTGGCTTTAGGTAGGCTTGATGGGGGATGGTAACTTAACTTGAACTAATTTAAAAAAAGATGATCAATGTAGAAAAGAGAGATAGCCCAGTAAAATACTAATTTATATTAATGTTGTTCCATATTGTTAGGTTACTACTGCTCTAAGATTAAATATATATACATATATATATATATATATAAAATATCATATATATATTTATTATATATTTATTGTGTATATATATAGCATATATATTTACTGTATATTTATTGTATATATATATAGCATATATATTTATTGTATATTTGTTATATATATAGTATATATATTTATTGTATATTTATTGTATATATATATATCGTATATATATAAAATTTCAGAAAGAAAGGTTCCTAAGCCCAAGTTTCAAGTTTCTAGTAGTTTATGCAAATTAAGGTCACCAACATGAGGACAAAGGTATTTTTATAAGAAAAAAAGGGCACTTGATCAGCTAGGGATCCCAGAAAGAGACCCACACAACTGATTTTTGGCAAAGATGCCCTAGCAGTGAGATGGAACATGGCAGCCTTTCCAACAAGTGCTGTCAGAACAAATTGGATGTCTATAGGGAAAACAAAAAAATAAACCCAGACTAAAATTTCATACTTTATATAAAAATTTTCCAAAGTTGATTATAAAATAAATGTAAAGTGAAAACAATAAAATTCTTAGGAAAAAAAAAAAAAAAAACAGGGGAAAATTTGGTTTCTAAGGTTAAGAGGGTGGTGAAAGACATGATACCCAAAATGTAATCATTAGAGAAAAATTGAAAATTGTGAGTATATGTAAATTAAACAATTTTTCCCCCCAAATGACTCTAATAGGAGGATGTAAAACAGGTTATAGGCTGAGATAAAATATTTGCAAATGCATATATGACAAAGTTCTAATATTTACAATTTGTAGAAATATTTTCAAAACTCATCAGGAAAAAAAAATACAAGTACAAATTGTCAAAACATATGAACAGAATTTCCCTGAAGAAGATATATAGATGTCAATAAGCATATGAAAAGGTTTCCAGCTTGATTTTCCAGTAGAGATATGCATAGTAAAGCCATAACAAGACCCATTAGAATTAGTAAAATAATTTTTAAGAATACTGATCACACTGAGGATTCAAAGAAACTGAAAAATGCATACATTGTTGGTGGTAAGATAAATGCTTAAGATTTAGAATAACAGTCAGGTTTTTGGGTTTGCTTTAATTTCAAATTAATGTAAGAGTATAAACAATCAGGTCACAATGTGTGAATTTGCTACATAGATTCCCTCTTGTAGTTGTGTCCTGCACCCAAAATGTGTGTCATATACCCTTATAGTGTGCCCCCAAGCCCCCTTTCCCCTCCCCTGATCCTCCTCCTCCCAACTTGAATTGAATTGAGTTTTACTCCTACATGGGCATGAATTAGACTGTCTACAGGCTTTATACTAGTATTGAGTACACTGGATATTTGCTTTTCCATTCTTGCAATAATTACTAAGAAGAATGTGTTTCAACTTCATCCAGGTTAATAAAAAAGATAAAAAGTCACCATCTTTTTTAATGGTTAAATAGGTTTCCACGGTAACATGTAGCACAGATTGTTAATCCATTCCTGAGTCGATGGGCATTTGGGCTGTTTCCACATCTTGGCAATTGTAAATTGAGCTGCGATAAACTATCTAGTGCAGATGTTTTTATGATAAAATGATTTTTTTTTCTTCTGGGTAGACGTCTAGTAGTGGGATTACAGGATCAAATGGGAGGTCTAATTTGAGTTCCCTGAAGATTCTCCATACTTCTTTTCAAAGAGGCTGCATTAGTTTGGGGTCCTCCCAACAGTGTAAAAGTGCTCCCCTCTCCAAATGTGCATCAGCATCTGCAATTTTGGAACTTTGTAATGTGGGCTAATCTTACTGGGGTTAGGTGGCATCTCAGGGTGGTTTCAATTTGTATTTTTCTGATGATTAGAGACAATGAGCATTTTCTCATGTTTGTTAGCCTTTCATCAGAGAAGGTTCTGTTCTAGTCTCTTGCCCAGTGATAGACAGGATTCCTTACCTTTTTTTTTGTAGATTAGTTTGAGTTGATTATAGATCCAATTATCAAGCCTTTACAGATTCGTAATCTATAAATTTTTTTTCCTTTCTGAAGGTTGTGTATTTGCTTTGGTTGTTGTGTTCTTCGCTGTACAGAAGTTCTTCAGTTTAATTATCTTCCATTTGTTTATTTTTGTTGGTACAATTTCCATTGAAGTATTCTCCATAAAAATATTTCCCCAGGCTGACATCCTCAAGAGTTTTCCTTACACTTTCTTCTAGGATTTTTATTGTTCCAGGCCTTAAATTTAAATCTTGTATTCATCTTGAGTCAATTTTTGTAAGTGGTGAAAGGTGTAGGTCCAATTTAAGTCATTTACTGTGGCTAACCAGTTCTCCCGGCACCATTTATTAAATAGGGATTATTTTCCTCAGAGTATGCTTTTGTTTTTGTTTGGTTTATCAAACATCAGATGGCAACTAGAGACTGGGTTTCGTCTCTTGGTTTTCTATTCAGTTCCAAATGTTTATGTCTCTATTTTTTGTGCCAATACCACATTGTTTTGATCCCTGTGGACTTGTAATAATAGCCTAAAGTCTGGTAATTGATGCCTCTAGCTTTAACTTTATAATGAAACATTGCCTTAGCTATATGGGAATATTTCTGGTTCCATATGAAACAAAGAACTCTTTTGTCCAGTTTATCAAAGTATGATGTTGGTATTTTAATGGGGATTGCACTGAATCTGTAGTTCACTTTGAGTAGTATTGACATTTTAACAATATTTATTCTTCCCAGCCAAGGGTATGGTATGTTCTTCCATTTGTTAATGTCTTCTGCTATTTCTTTTCTTAGGGTTTCATAATTCTTTCTGTAGAGGCCCTTCACCTCCTTTGTTAGGTATATTTTTAGGTATTTCATTTTCTTTGAAGCTACTGTGAAGGGAATTGTGTCCTTGATTAGCTTCTCAACTAGGGTCTTATTGAGATATACAAAGGCTACTGATTTGTGGACATTGATTTGATGCCCTGAAATGTTACTGTATTTCTTGATCACTTCCAGAAGTCTTGTGGTTGAGTCTCTGGGGTTCTCTACTTAGACCATATCATTGACAATGAGTGGGAGTTTGACATCCCTTGACCCCATTTGGATGCCCTTTATATCCTTCTCTTACCTGATTGTATTGGCTATAACTTCCAGACTACGTTGAATAGCAATAAAGATAGAGGACAACCTTGTCTGGTTCTAGCTCTAAGTGGAAGAGCTTTCAGTTTTCCTCCATTCACTATATTAGCTGTGGGTTTGTCATAGGGAGCTTCATTCGGTTTAAGAAAGGTGCCACATATGCCTACATTCTTAAGTGTTTTGTTAGAAAAGTTTATTGAATTTTACCAAATGATTTTTCTGCATTCTTTAAGAGAATCATGGGGATTTTGTTTTTGCTTCTATTGATATGATGAATTTCATTTATGGATATGCATATGTTAAACCAGCCTTGCATGCTGGGATGTAACCTACTTCATCATGATGTAGAATTTTTTTAATGTGTAGCTGTAATCTATTGGCTAAGATATTATTGATTATTTTTGCATTGATATTCATTAATGAAATTGGTTTGTAGTCTTCCTTTTCAGTTGAGTCCTTTCTTGGTTTTGGAATAAGGGTGATGTATGCTACACAGAATATGTTGGGGGAAGGTTCCTTCTCAATGTATTGGAATAGTTTCTGCAGCATAGGTAAAAACTCTTTTTTTGAAAATTTGACAATCTTCTGATATGAAGCCATCTGGTCCAGGGAATTTCTTTGTTGGGAGTTTTTTTTTATTATTTCTGCAATCTTGATGCCTGCTATTTGTCTGTTCAGGAAATCTATTTTATCTTGGTTAAGTCTAGGGAAATGGTGTGATTCTGGGTATTGGTTCATTACCTCCACATTGCAAATTTCTGGGCTTATATTTTCTTGTAGAAATCAGAGATAATCTCTTGTATTTCTGTGGTATCTGATGTTATTGCCACTTTTTTCATTTCTGATAAACATTATTTGATATTTTACTATTCTGCTTCTAGTTAGTCTGGCTAATGGTTTATCAATTTTATTTATCTTTTCCAAGAACAAAGTTTTTGTTTAATTAATTTTTCAAATGATTCTTTTGTTTCAATTGCTTTTTTATAATTTAATTTTGGTTATTTCTCTTCTGCTAGCTTTGGGTTTAGATTTCTCCATCAATTTTGAAGCTTAGTTTCAAAGGAGACAGAATTCTGAGCTAAAAATTCTTTTCTGTAAGAATGTTAAAGATAGATAAATATTTTCTTCTGGCTTGGAAACTGTCAGCTGAAAAATCTATTGTCAGCCTGATGAATGTGTACTGGCAGGTGAACTGGTACTTAATACTGGCTACTTGAAGAATTTTCTCTTTCTTTAGTTGTGTTAGAGGCAGATAAATAGATATTGATGAGTACTAGGAAAAGAGACCAGGCAGTGTTAGGAAGGGGGTCTTTTACTGGCCCCTCACTGAGCGATTTTCAATGAGCCCTATGTTATCCTCTCCCTTCCCTAACTGCTTGACCTGAGTTGTTTCCCACAAATGGTGGATTTTCTGCAAGACAAAGGAACAGAGATTGGGAAGGCCTAAGGCAGACTGCTTAATGTCCAGCTTCACCAGTCCCCAACATGCCCAGCACACCTGCCTCCCTGAAGGCTTGTGGCCCCTTCTTTAAAAGTTCACAGTTTAGTCTGAGAGAGGCATGTGAGGCAGCTCCTCCCATCTTCTGAGAAGATGTCTGTTGTATTAAAAGTCCCTTTCTCCCTTGGCAGTCTCATTGTCTCAGTCATTGGATCTTTGTGTAATGAACAGCCTACCTAGACCTAACCCCCCTTGAAGTTTCAACAACAACACATGCTAGACAGGCTGAGAACGCTACATTTAGATAAAGGCTTGAAAGTGCCAGGAAAGACAGGGATGAGAAACCTGAGGGTGAGTGTTCCAGGCCCAGAGAACAGCAGATGACAGGATACAGAGAAATATGTGCCCATGGAATCGAAGAATAGCAAAGAGGAGTGTCCCCAAAGGAGGCCTGGGATGGTCAGAACGGTCTTCCACATGGGCCACACAATCCAGCATCCAGCTGGAGATAGTTTCAAGAATGAAAGAGTGGTAGCCTGGTGATTATGGCAGGAGAACAAGTATGATCAAGTTATGGAACACAGATAAACATCTGATAAAGGGCAAAATGTGATACAAATTGTCTCTTTAAAACCTCCCACCCTGGGCGGTGCCTGTGGCTCAGTGTGTAGGGCGCTGGCCCCATATACCGATGGTGGCAGGTTCAAACCCAGCCCTGGCCAAACTGCAACAAAAAATAGCTGAGTGCTGTGGTGGGCACCTGTGGTCCCAGCTACTTGTGAGGCAGAGGCAGGAGGATCGCCTAAGCCCAAGAGGTGGAAGTTGCTGTGAGCTGTGATGCCACAGCACTCTACCCAGGGTGACAAAGTGAGACGCTGTCTCTAAAAAAAAAACAAAAACGATAAACCTTCTTCCCTTTTTGGGAATTAAAACCTGCTTTCCTGCCCTAGGCCAGTAATCAAAGCAGCAGAAAAATGTTGTTTGTTCTTTGTTTTCTAGTATCTTAAAGCACCGGAGGTGGCACAGCAGAATTGTCAGAAGTCAGGATCAACTTCACCACGTCATCTTCACCAAGGATAAGGCTGACCTAAACCACCAGATGTGGCCAAACGACACCAGCCCAAGGCCATGATGTGTGACTTACATCCGAGACCAACCTCTGAAAATGCCTCTTTGTAAAGGTCTGTATTTCTGCTTAAGGGCAGGACAGTGGTCTCTCAAGATGATAGCCTGATGCCCTCCTCGTCTGCTGGCAAATTAATAAGCTTCTCTTTCCTTTTCCTCAAACTACTTCCTTCCTTCTTCATCCTCACTGACTGGGCCTTGGGGACAAGTACCAAGCGTTCAGTAGCAGTCAGTCTGAACAAACATATGCTCATCTGTTACCGGTCACTTTAGGGATTTTAGCACTTACCCTGAGTGATGCAGAGCCTGGGAAGTGTCTGGCTTAAATGATAGAGTGATGGTGGGTGTCTGTGTTGAGGAGTGAACAAAGGGCAAGAAAGGAGACCCGGCTCAGTGAGGCAGCTGCTGTAGCAGCAGGAGGCCAGCAGGTTAAGCAGGGGAGGACGGTCACAGGGTTAGGTACTGCCAGTATGTAGTAGCGGAGGGTCAGGTATGGGCAGGACATAGCAGGGGGTTTAGGCATGGTGGGGGGACAGTAGGAGTGGGGGGCTTTAGGTACAGGTGGGGGGACAGTAGCAGGTGGGCTTAGGCACCATGGGGGGAGGACGCAGCCTCAGAGGAGAAGAAGGCATCTGGGATAGGTCATCCCCCATAGGGACGTGTCCACCAGAGTCAAGTTTACACTTTTCAGCCTGAAGTTTGAAAGTGATGGACTTACAAAGAACAGGACAGACTAACGTTTATTCTATTGTAAGCAATACCTCCACTGACCTTGGGGAAAATTTTCATTTTTTCTAGATCAGCGGCAAGTGAGATTTTTTAAAAGCTCATATTGCACTGTCCCCTTTTTATACTGTTTGTGGTTTATTTCTGACATATTTTTAGCAAACTGTTAGGGATGTGTGATGATGGTTCAAGGTAGTCATCAAAATAATTGAAAGAAACAAGAGTAAGCAGTGTTAAGCAAGACAGGAAAGGTTTATTCTGACAGTTTGGACAACAAACCTGGCCCTACCCTTAGGGGGTGCAGGAAGTACAGAATCTGGATTTCATATACTACTTTGATGTGTCGGCTGCTTGTTGGAACCTTTCCACGGTCTTGATCAACTCTGTTCCTTAAGAATGTATATCCATGGGTCCACATCTAAAGCCCCAGGGACATTAATCAGCTCCCCCACAACAACCTACCTGCAAGGTCTCGATCAGGTCCCATTTCCACCTGGCCCAGGTCAGCCTGACCCACGCCAGGGCAAACTAGCCTAACCATGACCCACACCCACCCTGCTCGGAACTAACAAACAGCCTGACCCAAGAAAACTGCCACCAAAGTGAAAGTTTCTACTTTAACCTTACCATTTGAACACTAGAATGGTTTGGCTGTACCTAACTTAATATCCAGAAATCACTGCTTGTTTTTATTTATTTGTTGAATATGGAGACACTATAAATCCAAGCCTGAATCAAAGATTTGGCTAAAGTTGATTTGCCCAGAAATTAAATTTCCAGGGCAGTCAAATGGCACGATGGTGCCAGTCACCTGCGTTTGTAAGTTTTCTCAGCTCTCTCTGAAGCACTGGATGTGGGAGGTATAAGGGAGGGTGGACGGTGATTTCACACTTACCATTAAACCTTCCCTGGTGATTTGGTGACTAGACTGGCTCACAAACTCTTAACAGTGGTTCTCAACCTTCCTAATGCCATGATGTATTTTCATTGTTACAAAAGAGTCGCGACCCACAGGTTGAGAACCGCTGCTAGAAGCTAGCAATGGGAGCTGAAGAAATGTAATCACGTAGGCAGGTTCTGCTGGCAGGTGCATGGTGGTTTGGAAAGGTTACATAATTCGTGTAAGGCAATTCATTGCAAAGCAACCCCTGTGGAGAAGAGAGATATCGCCTGTTCTCTCGGAATCCTTCCAATATGTTTATTTTCTTGAAGTTAATAAAGCTACTTATCTACTCACATTATTTTTCTACTAAAAAATGAGTTTGGGAGATTCCTTATGTCTAAATTTCATAATTAGGTACCTAAGCACAAGACATGAATAAAATAAATTATCCCTCTTTCCTCAGAGGGGAATTTCAAGTATAGAGATGAAGATTGTTGAATGATTATAGCCGTACAGCTGGGCTTCCTTTGCTGTTCCCTTATTATATTTTGGGGTTAGTCTTTGCTTTACTGAATGACAGACCAATTTGGGGCATTAGTACCACTAAGGATGTAACCTGTGTTTGTAAGTTGACAGACCAATTTGGGGTGTTAGTACTACTAAGGATGTAGTACTGTTGTTAATCTATTTAAATTTAAATGTAAAAATTGTGTTACAAACATGTTAAAATATCTTGTTGTTTTAGTGTGTACATGGGCAGGAAAATTTATAAGTTGTAGATAGTATTTTCAGAAGGTTAAAAATTAGATCGAAGTTCCCAGTTCTATTTGTAAATTTATGGAGCCAATTAGTTCATTTTTATTTTTGGATTTTCAAGATGAGGATTCATAACATTTATTGCCTTGTCGGGTTTATTATTGCTCCGCAGTTTTGACATTAATAATCTGTTTGTGAACTTTACGTTCACACAATAGCTGTCAAGTTAGACATAAGCTGGGAGCAAATATAGTAGCCTCCCAGGTTAAAGCAAACCAGGAATAAGGTCAAATAAATGCTGAATTTTTTATGCAATATGCTTTTTAAAGTTTAGAGGATTTTCAAAATCATAAATAATACTTCAAGATGACCAGATCTTTGTGTTAATTTTTAATTTTATATGAACCTATTTGGTCTTTTCCCTCATTTTATACCTGTAATTAAACGATGTGCTTTATTCCCATCTGTTTCCCTTCTCTGCCCTTCGGGTGTTGTCTTTGTATCCACACCACGTGCTGCCTGTGGATACCACACTGCTTTGTGAAGAATCTCTCTTTGTGTTGGTTCATAAAGTCAGCGGGTCTGTCAGTCACTCATCCCTTCCACCAATACTTTCTGTGCACCTATTAGGAGTTGAGCACCATGCTAGGCACTGTTTTTATTAATATCCCTTTGATTGGCTTGTATCAATAGCTGTAATATTTTTTAACTTTTTGAGAATTTTATTTCCATTCTGTACATAGTTATCTCGAGGGCAATCATTGTAACCCAAGAACTGTGAGAGTGAGTCCAATAAGCCCGTGCCTCTCAGTCAATAACTGTTTATAAAGGCATTTTAATATGTGACATATAAGTTTATTTTCCAGAAAATTATCAAAATATGTTTTGTCATGAAAGTTGAATACCCTTACCATACAATTTGCAGCATCTCCTGCATATGTTTCTCTCCTTATTTAAATACTTCTTTCAAGGATATTTTTTAATGTCTACATTGTCTTATATCTTTGTATGATATATTTCCTGAGGCTTTTTATGCTTGAGAATAATCATACTACCTAACATTTCAATGATAATTAGCTTGATATAAAATACTAAGATTATTTTTTAATGATATTTCCCCAGTGATCTTTAATGCCTAATAGATCTATAGAGTGTGGATGTTAATTTGACCTTATTGTTTGCCTGGTATTTTTACCTTTCTCTCTGGAAACTTTAAAAGTCTATTTTCTTCATTGATGCTAATTTTTATCTTTGAATCTGAGGTTTTTACATATTTATTAAATTTTATAATTTTTATTTGAATTTTTCTATTATTTATTAAGACATTTCTCCTATAAATGCTTGTGACAGAAAATCCTATGACCAAGATACTGTCTTAAATTCGTCAAATTAAGTTCTTTGTTTCTCCAAATTTATTAGACACACTTACAATCAAATAAACAGTTCAAAACATTACACATGTGCATAGACATGTGCTGTCCATTTACTAAAATTATAATAAAATATTAGTACATTTGCCTTAGCAAGTTTTTATCTATCCATTTGCTCAAGCTTGATATTGCAAAATGTATATATTTTTGCTATCTCCTAGAAGAGTTACTCAGTTTGATATTTCTACTTTCTAAAATCTTCGGCTTGATCTAAATTCCCATGATTTCTGTTTTATCTTTTATGTATCTGTAGCTACTATTCCCCTTTTTACTTTCTTTGGGTTTACCATCTTAGGTCAGATCACTATTATCAGACCTTTGCCATATTTGTGTCGTATATTTTCAATCTATGTGCTGCCTCAGCATCCATCTGGTGGCCCAACACTAGTTGTTTCAAACCCATTTGTGCCCCGTCCCCTCTGGCCTAGTTGAACTGTCCCCTCCCTGCGTGGTTGTTCCTCACTCGTGGGCCCCAGCGCAGCCCACAGCTACTGACCCGACGGCGATGAAACCTGCTGGCCAACGACTGGGCGGTGGAAGTGAGTCCCCGCCTCACAGGTTTTCTCTGAACTCCCCCATCCCAAGCCGAGGGATGGACCTCTCTGAGACCTGGTCTGCAGTTTCTCTTCACCCCCACCTACTGGCTGAGGTCCCCAGACTTCCCGTTAGCCGATGTCAGCTCCCTCACCCCCCTAGTTCCTCCTGTTTCACACATTTTCCTTGCACCTCCTTGCTGTGCGCCACCTGATGCGCACACAGAAACCCACCTACCCCCAGTCCAGGTTCTGGACTGACCCTGCCGTGTGGGCTTATGACCACTTGACCCAAAGATCTCCAGATCAAGGTGGAAAGAAACAATAATAATAACAATTTCAGGAATGATTGGGGGCAGCAAGCAGGGTGTGGGGTCACGATCAAGAAGAAGAAAACAAATGCGATAGGAGGGGTGCCAAAAGTTTGCAATGGAGGGAGTACAGTCTCTTCACTAAACGGTGCTGAAGACTCCTGACTGTTCACCTGCATGAGAATGAAACGGGACCTTGCCTTATAGCACATGCAAACATTAAATGGATTAAACACTTAATTGCAAGACCTCCAACTATAAAGCTCCTGCTGGAAAACTCAAAGAAATGTTCCTTGACACATCTTCCAAGGATTCTTCACATGTCACTCCAAATGTACAAGCAACAAAAGCAACAGTCAGCCGGTGGGTCTGAATCAAACTCAAAGCCTCAGCCGCAAAGGGGGAGAATTAAAAAATGGAAGGCCAGCCCACAGGAGGGGAGAATTTTTTTTAATTTTCAATACTAAATTTGGTCAATATCCTACTAAAAGTCTGGATTATCCAACAATTTAATAAAAACTAGAAAGCAGATGTGCGGATTTCTAGTATTTTAATCCAAAGTGCTTGACTACTTATAGTACCTCCTACAGGCCTAGAGGTGGAAGGAAAAAAAGAAGACAGTGGGCCCAGTCGAGTCATAAATAAATATAGAAGCAGAGATGATCCATAGAAAAGTATATTTTGCTGCCAATACTGCAGCCAAATGTTTTCAAAATAACTCAGGAGGATGATAATGGCTGGACCTGCAATTCTCCTCAAAGGCTACGAAAGAGCCAGCTCAACTCACTGCATAGTCTGTGAGACAGTGGCTTATATCATGGAGCTTTTTTACGAAAAGGAAGACATATAAAATATTTATATTAAAACAATAAAACTATAGGGTGTCCATAAAAAGTGGCTCACTATTTATTGTTATGCCGCTCAATTTTTAAAATCCAGTAGAAAAAACATTAGCACCTAGTCATGTCCTTATAAAGCAAGCAAATGCTCCTCCTCTTTAGTACAAAGAGTCTAAAATGATAATATTTCTCTCCTGCACTTTCAGAAAAGAGGCAATAAGAGTACTTTGCTTTGATTCAAGTCAGAGGCTTTTAATGAGGATTTTAGAAATGAAGAACTTCAAGTTCAGGATATCTCAAATGTTTGGAGTCTGACTAAAACAAGTCAAACCAAAACCACCCCACTTAGCATTAACTCACACCTCTTTTCTTTTAATAAATTTTACTTTAAATATAGAGTGAAAAAAAAACAACTAACAAGTCAAAACAAGTCGAACATCCATGCTACACAGATAAAACCTTCATAAAGGTCAGAGCTAAAACTGAATTGCTCATATTTTCAATGGGGTCCTCAAACAGGTATGAAACAAAAACAGAAGTCAATTATTTACATATTCAGCAAGCCCTCTAGGAAATATGCCCTCCAGAGCAATAATCTTTGTTTTGTGCCTTCCTGAAGACTTGAACACTTTATTTTTCATATAGTTTAACATATCTACTGTGTGGAAATGCTTTGGTACTATTCACAGGTTATCATCTGTCCTAAAGATTTGCCATTTTCCCCAAGAGGAGCTTCATTCTACTTTAGAAATTTCACATGAATCAGTATCCTTACAACCTTGGCAAGACCTTAATATTTAAAATTATTAACAATTACTTCTAGGGACAAGTCCATGTTACTGAGTTGTGACAAATATATTATCATTAGGGAAAACAAGTGCAGCCATCCATCTTAAAAAATGCTTTCAATATAGAATGAATAAACCAATAAACTGTTTATCATCCAACGAATCAGATCTCTGTCCTCTGAAATTCCCCTTGATTTTGGTCATTAGAAGAGGATTTTATAAATAAAGAAGTCTTTTTATTTTTAATTCAGTTTTTTATTAAATCATTACTATATACATTTATGGGGTATAATGCGATGACTTGATATACAATGTGGAATGCTTACATCAAACTGATTAACCTAATCATCATGTCACTTACTTATTTTTTGTGGCAAGACAATTATAATTCACTTTTAGCTGTTCTGAGATGTGCCCTTGCATTGTACGTATTAGATAGGATCTCACCCAATGCTCCCCATCCTCCCTCCTTTCCCTCCCCCCCCCCCCGTCTCCTCCTTCTTATTGGACTATGCTGTGTTTCATCATTTATATGAGCCTGTAAGTGATTAGTATTCAGTACATTGGAAACTTTTTTTTTCCTTTCTGGAGATACTATACTAAAAAGAATACTTTCCAACTCCATCCAGATAACCATAAAAGATGTGAAGTTTCCATCTTTTTTATGGATGAATAGTATTCTATGATGTATACACCACAATTTGTTAATCCATTTGTGGGTTGATGGCCATTTAGGCTGCTTCCAGGACTTGGCTATTGTTAATTGGGCTGCAATAAACATTCCGATGCAAATGTCTTTGTTGTAAAATGATTTTTGTTCATCTGTGTAGATATCTAGTAATGGGATTACAGGGTCAAATGGAAGATCTGCTTTTAGATCTCAGGATTCTCCATACTTGTCTCCAAAAATGCTGTATTAGTTTGCAATCCCACCAGAAGTGTAGCAGTGTTCCTTTCTCTGCGTGTCCATGCCAACATCTGCAGTTTGGGGATTTTGTGATGTGGGCTAATCATACTGGAGTTAGGTAATATCTCAAAGTGGTTTTGGTTTTCATTTCTCTGACAATTAAAAATGATGAAGATTTTTTCATGTGTTTTTTGGCCATTCACCTGTCATCTTCAGAGAAGTTTCTGCGCAAGTTTCTTGCCCACAAAAAAATGGGTTGTTTGTTCTTATTGATTAATTTGAGTTCTCTATATATTTTAGTTATCAGACCTTTGTCAGAACTATAACCTGCAAATATATTCTCCCATTCTGAAGGCTGTCTGTTTGCTTTACCTACAGTACTCTTGGCTGTGCAGAAGTTTTTAGCTTGATCAAATCCCAGCAATATATTTTTAGTGTTGCCTGGGAGGGAGGGGGCGGGGTGGAATGGGGTCCTCCTCATAAAATATTTTCCCAGGCCAATATCTTAAAGTGTTTTCCCTGCACTGTCTTCTAGTATTTTTGTAGTTTCATGTCTTAATTTTAAATCTTTTATTCAATGGGAATCAATTTTTGTTAGTTGTTAGAGATGAGAGTCCAGTTTCAGTCTTCTACAAGTCGCTAGTCAGTTCTCCCAGCACGACTTGTTAAGTAGAAATTCTTTTCCCCAGTGCATGTTTTTGTTAGGTTTATCAAAGTTCAAATGACAATATGTGCTTAGGGTAATCTCCAGATTCTCTATTTTATTCCACAAGTCTATGTCTCTATTTTTGTGACAGTACTACGCTTTTCTTTCCTTTTCTTTTGAGACAGAGTTTCACTATGTCGCCCTGGGTAGAGTGCTGTGGCATCACGGCAACCTCAAACTCTTGAGCTTGAGCAATTTTCTTGCTGCAGCCTCCCAAGTAGCTGAAACCACAGGCACCTGCCGCAATGTCTGGCTAATTTTTATTGCAATTGTCATTGTTGTTTTAGCTGGACTGTGCTGGGTTCGAACCCACCAGCCCCAGTGTATGTGGCTAGTGCTGTAACCAGTGTGCTATGGGCACCAAGCCAGTACCATGCTGTTTTGATCACTATAGATTTGTAGTATAACCTGAAGTATGATAATGTGATACTTCCAGATTTATTTTTCTTTATAAGTAATGTATTGGCTATTCAGAATTTTGTCTGATTCCATATAAAACAAAGTACTATTTTTTCAAGTTCTTTAAAGTACGGCATTGGTGCTTTGATAGGAATTGCATTCGATCTATAGATTGCTTTGGGTAGTATGGACATTTTCACAATGTTGATTCTTCCCAGCCATGAGCATGGTATGTTTTCCCATTTGTTAACATCTTCTGCTATTTCCTTTCTCAGGTTTCATAATTCTCTTTTAGAGATCTTTCATCCTTTGTTAGATAAATTCCCAGGTATTTCATCTTCTTTGATACCTCTGTAAAAGGAATAGAGTCCTTGGTTGTATTTTCAGTTTGACTCTTATATAAAAGCTACGGATTTGTAATTATTGATATTTGTAAATATCTCCAAACACTGCTATATTCCTTGATCACTTCTATAAGATCCTAGCAAACAGAAATCAATGACACAACAAAAAAATTATATACCACAAGCAAGTTGGTTTTATCTCAAGCTTACAAGGTTGGTTTAACATACATAAATCTATAAATATAATATATCACAAAAATAAAATAAAAAACAAACACCGCATGATTCTATCAATTGATGCAGAAAAGGCTTTTGAAAATATCCAGTATCCTTTCATGATCAGAACACTTAAGAAAATAGCCTTAGATGGGACATTTCTTAAACTGATAGAGGCTGTCTAGAGCAAACCCACAGCCAGGATCATATTGAATGGAGTGAAATTGGAAACATTTCCACTCAGATATGGAACTAGACAACGATGCCCACTGTCACCACTGCTATTTAACATAGTACTGGAAGTCCTAGCCATGGCAATCAGTGGGGAGAAGGGGATCAGAAATATGGGGTCAGAGGAGGTAAAACTCCAGCCCTTCATGTATGACATGACCTGGAAACCCCCAGGGATTCAAAGGAAGTCTTAACGGGCACTTTGCAGTAGCATTCGGCTTTCCTGTGAAATACTCAGCATCTTAACTATGATGTACAATTGCTGTTTTAGTAACCCAGACACTGGCTTCAGAGCTTGTGGGGGGAAATAACCATTGAAAACTATCCTAGAAATTGTCTTTTGGCAGAACAGCAGGTGTCCAATTTAAAACAGGAGGTTCTGTTTATTGCTCTGTGGTCTTTTCAAAATTTAAAACATTTTTGTTTCTCTTCTACATAAAAATCTCAATCACCACTGAGTGGAGATGGGTGAGGACCTGGCCCTGTCCCCCTGGCTTCTCCACACCTGCTCTCTCACTGGGACAGCAAAGCTTGAATAGATGGTCTGTGTCCATGAAGACTTCCCCAAGAAGCCTTTATAGGTAATCTCACAACAAACAAACAAAAACTGGCGCTCTGTTAGAACCAGAAGCCAGCTCTTTACTTGAGCTACCATCTAACTGGTTACTCTGACAAGGAGACTGAGCTGGGGAGGGACTCAAGCTGTTCAGAATCACAGCATTTCAATTTCTGCAGTTCACTGATCTGGTTACTTTCTATTCTGTTTCCAGACAGAGTTTTCCCTATCTCTGGTTTCAGTGAGGTCTTTAGACTGAGTCCTGCCCTTGCGTCTACCACATGGCACCAGTTTTGTTTGTTTTGTTTTTAATCCTGCCGGCAACTTCTTTATACGCAGGACACAGGCACTGCAGATGTCTCCTGACTGAATTCCATACACCCTACATACAGTTCTCAAAGTCCTTTTCCATTTACTGTCAGTGAGTGGAGGACTTAGCTCTGCAAATGCAGCAGCCCCTATACAGTGGTACATCTTTGGTTTGTGAAAAACAAACATCTTTTCTTCGGGGCCAGTCTTCCAAAAGCAGCCATTGCATGCATGGTAGCCTTCCCGAGGTACAGAGTGTGCACCAGGCCAACCTCTGCTGAAATGCTCCCTCCTGCAGCCGCCATGTCTGGCTGGGAGAAATACTTTTAACTCATGAATTTGTTAAGGTGTTATTATCCAAAATGTATAAGGCACTTACACAACTTAATTGCAAAACAAGCAAACAAACAACAAATACATGGAATAACTTAATCTAAATGGAAGCAAAGAACTTAAATAGGCATTCTTTCCAAAGAATATATGAAAATCAAGCTCCAGTGAGAACTGATCTCACACTTATGAGGATGGCTATTATGAAACACAACAGATTAGTGTTGGTGAGGCTGTGGAGAAAGGGCACTCTTGCATAATGTTGGAGAGAACAAAAATTAGTACACCCATTAGAAAAATACTATAGAGGGTCCTCAAAAGTTAAAAAGGACTTGGTTCAACAATCTTTTTATTATTTTATTTTTATATTTATTTATTTAATTTTATTTTAAAAGGCTACAGCAAATTTATTAATAAAATTCAGTATTTACAATAAGTGACAATTATTATCACTAGCAAATGATTAAAACTTATGATGGAAAATTTCAAAATTCTTTTACTACAACAAAATAGTTTAAAGATCACTACATGGTTTACCTTGTATTTCAAAACAGAAAACACCCTTTAAATGTTACTACAGAGCAAAACAAAAACAAACAAACAAAAAAAAACAGCATTCTAGAACCTTAAGAAATCAATTACTTTCATCAACTAAGTTCTCCTGATATCTATGGTTATATTCTTTGAGTAACAGTTTTGTTTTCTAATTTTTAACTATTCTATATGAAAATCTTTTCAATATGGGGAAAACTCTCCTATCTTCTTTAAAAATTTTTTTTTTTTTAAATTAAATCATAGCTGTGTACATTAATGCGATCATGGGGCACCATACACTGGTTTTATAGACCATTTGACACATTTGCATCACACTGGTTAACATAGCCTTCCCGGCATTTTCTTAGTTATTGTATTAAGACATTTACATTCTACATTTACTAAGTTTCACATATACCCTTGTAAGATGCATCTTACCTCTGAGTATATACCCAAAGGAAATGAAATATCTCAAATATGTTGAAAAACCACCTGCATTTAATGTTCACCGCTGTTTTATCTATAATAGCTAAGATGTGGAAACGAGCTATGTGTCACTGAAGGATGAATGGACAAAGAAAATGGAATGTTTGTACTCAATGGAATATTATTAAGCCATAAAAAGAAAGAAATCCTGTTCAGCTGTGACAGTGTGGATGAGCCTGATGACACCATCCTAAGTGACGTAAGCCAGGCAGAGAAGGACAAAACTGCGTCCTCGCTTACTTGCATAATCTAAAATGTTCAACTCATAGAAGCAAGGAATAGAACCGTGGCTGCCCAACAGGATTTGGGAGAAATGGAGAAGGTACAAACTCACGGTTATAAAATGAATGTAGTGACAAAAGTCACTGATGCTGTATTATTTACTTGGAATCTGTTAAGAGAACACATTTTAAGATTCCTCACCACATGCAAAAAATGGTAACTGTGAGTGGTGATTGCTGTGTTAGTTAATTTGACTGTGGTAATCAGTACATAATGTATACATATATCAAATCATCATGTTATACACCTTGAATATATGTAATTTTTATTTCTCAGTTAAATATTTTTAAATAAAAGTTTAAAATATCAAACTGAGGCTGGTCATATATCTCAACGTGTATTTTTATCTGTCCTTGTCTTTAGGGACTCTGAACAACTTCATTGATAAGGAGTATTATACAAGATTTGGGATGAATAATGAATGACTTAATTTACAGAATTTTTATCTTTCTCTTTGATTTTTATTTTTAAAATAATAATCATTACATATTCATCTAGATTGCTTAAATTGTTTTTGAAATAGATGTGGTGTACCTGTGCTACAAAATGTTTTAGACCTTAACAAAATTGCTATGTCTAACATAAGGGAAATAATACTTTCCCTGTACTTGGGCCAATTAGACTGTATCTTCAATGTAATATCCAGTTTGGTGAGCCACATAATAAAACATGACTTTATCAAACATTATAGTACATTTAGATAAGGATGTTTTGGAAACAATCCTGCTGAAGAAAACAATAAACAAATTATAGTGTAGAATACATAGTATAACTGGAAGGCGTCAGAGGGAAAGAAATGGTAGGCGTTGGCTTTTGTATGCTTTGTTATTGTGATAGAAATATCTATTATGAATAGGGTGGTAAAAACTTAAATTTTGTATTATAAAAGAAAAAAAAAAGACTTATACAGATTGTTCATAAAGTTTGTGTGCAATTTAAAACTGCACACAAATTTTATGGACACCGTGTATGTATAATAAATATGTTTTCTCTAAAATCGAATAAACTACTGTTGACGAAATTTCTTTCTGCGGTAGGTTCTTGGTCTTGGAGATTCAAAGAATGAACGCAGGGACTACACAGATCAGTGATGAGATAGGATTTATTAGACAGAAAGGAATAGAAGGAAGGAAAGGCCCCAGAGCCTCCAGCAGAGGGGAGACCCAAGTGGGAAGTCCAGAGCAGCTAGTTTGACTAGGTGGTTATATTCCTTTTGTAAACGGAGAGGTCCTGAGAATTCCACTTGGCCAGGACTGTGCAACCAGAAGAAACCTTTTCAATGCTGATTAGCAATGAGTGAATTAACAAATAAAGGTAGCCCTTCTAGTTCTGGGCAAAGCCGCAGAGAGTCCACTCCAGAACACGCCCTGCTCACATGAATACTGGTCTTGCTTGTATTCAGAGCGTGCAGTTTAGAGAAAAAGAAGTCTGTTTGATTAGGCCTAGAAAATGGGGGTGGGGTAGGGGGTAATTGTTTTCTAGCCCTGAATGGGGGAACTCTGTATCACTACCTCAAAAACCTCATTTTTAGAAATATTCCATTTTTAAATTTGTCTCAATAAATCCACGACTATAAATCTTGTTTTCTAAATGTAAATTAGCCAAATAATTGAATTTGTCATTATTGAACTGTTTCTACTTTAATAATTAGAGAAAATCATTATTAAGTTTGATGAAAAAGTCAATCAATGAAGAAAATAAGAAAAGTTTGTATTTTCTGATATGTAACTAGCAGAAATAGCAATAACTTTTCTTACTAAAAATTTTCCTCACTGACAGAATGTTAAAACAACCACTACTAATCAACTCGGAAGCTAAATTTTATATAATTTTTGAGTCAAATGAGCCAGTGACTACAGACAATTATTCACATTACTTTTAGGAAAACATCTAAATTATCCAACAAATTGGTTCTCTTATTTTTTTCTTAAAAATTGCTTCAATTTAAGATTATATTTGATTTTGAGACAGAAATTTGGTAGAACACAGCCATTTCCATTGTACTTGAAATCAGCACCTTATTTCTAATAATTTGATTTCCACACATCTTCCACAACACATAACATAATATTTGCATAAACAAGGCAGGTTATTGAGGTCCAAGGATTATAACATTAGGAAAGAAAGAGAATTAAGGCTGTTGTTTCTGTTCTCGTAAGGAGAACAGGATGAGGGTGAGGGTGGATAATTATAAATCTCATGTTAGTTACAAAATGAAAGCTCCGATAAAGTTAGGGGAGGAAAGGAAGGGAAATCTCAGTATGGAAGATATTTGCTCACCCCAAATTTAAAATGTTGAAAAATATTCTTCACATATGAGCAAACTGAAATTTATAATAGCAAAATACTATAGTTGTAATGTTCCAGCTTTGACTTGTAGAATAGATACGTCTCTGAAATGATTTATTTTATATTTTTAGAAAAACAATAAAAGGTACTACAAAAAAATGACCAGAGTATTAAGGTCAATGGGTGTTTAGTGTTTGTTTAGGAAAAACAACAGTTATATTGCATATGATATTTATTAATAACAGTTGAGAAATACAAACAAAATCCTAAGATCCCCCCAATCGGCTGAACTGAGTCCTCTTGACCCAGGGCACTCAGGAGAAACTGGAAAGCTGAAATTCCAGCCAGGACAGGCTGGGAGCCTGGCCTCCGTCCTTAGGCTTTCCCCACGAAGGGCAGGAAGACCAGCCTGGGAAAGACTTGCTCCACTGGGTGCCAACCAGCTGCCTCAGCTGCTCTCCCCTTTTATGGTTTTGATACAACTGATATTCCTTCCTAATGAGGAACCACTGACCGCAGGGCGGCTCTGCCCAGTCTAGAAGGATGTGCTGTGGGGTGTGTGTTCTCTGCCTCAGATTCTCACATTGCAGGGACGGAAACCCCACCCCTGAATCATGCTGTTGTCACCATTTTTGGCATATGAAGCTCCCGTGTGCACGCACACATTTCTCCTTTCATATATACACACACGACTCCTCCTACAGCTTGTTAAATGTGTGTATTTGGCCACCTGGCTCAGCATAAATTACTGGTCCTAGTTCCTTTCCATTCCCTTGAAGTAATGTTCTGTGCTTCTGCCCACGGCTCTGCTTCCAGGCCTGTCAGAATGGCCACCCCGCACACTGCAACCCTTCATGAGAAACAAAGCTTCTCTCCAAATTTACAAAGTCATTCTTCAGTTGACACAGTCTTTGATTCTGTTCCTCAATTTCCTGTTAATATATGTACAGTAAAAATATAAATATTCATAGCAAATAATCCATACATTTCGCTAAAACCATAATTTTCATGAGAACCAATTAAAAAAAAAAAAAAACATGGATGACTACCAGTGGCACAGAATATTTCCATCTACCTGGAAGAAATATAAAGACAATTGATCAACAGTGACTTTCTTTAAGAACCACACACCTGCTCCAATTAGCAAATTAGGCAATGGTTACATTTTTAATAACCACTTCAACGTAACTATCTGTATTTCACTGGCACCAGTGGTTACCAAGATCTTCTTACAGTGAGCCTCAGCAAAGATTGATTTTCCTTCAGTTCTATGAATAGATGTGCATGTCAAATGGTTTAAATCAGCTTTTAGAAATCAATGATTCTAACTTTAAAACAAGTGTGTGATGGATGAGCTTTCCATATTAAGCTTACATCACTGCTTGGAAATTTGCTGTAGTCTTTCTTTAAAACCAAGCATTTCCAGGCTTTACTTGTACCTATGCAATGAATTTTGAGTACATATGCAATGAGATTTTAAGAGAAGGAATGGGGATAATATTTTATTTGAGCCCCGAGTATCAAAGAAATATATTCTAGAGCTTTTTCACATAAATGGGTTTTGACTATTTATAAAGTTTTCCGGGTAGTCTTCTTCCTTAGCAAAATTCTATAAACACTGCTTCATTGAACTTTGGTCAAGCTGCATTGCAGAGGAGAAAAGATAATACAAAGAGAGCATTTCTGAAATCTATTTTTGGCTGGAAATAACATAGACTCCATCCTACCTCTTAACTCCCCAATACCAATGTTCCTATTTCAGTAAGATCTTTTTTCTTTCCATTAAAGCTGGCACTGTTTCCTTTCGCAGTATATTCTTATCTCCTTCCATTCTTATTGTTTTAATTTGCAGAATACATAATACAGACATTTTGGCTCGGCACCTGTAGCTCAAGCGGCTAAAGCACCAGCCACATACCCCAGAGTTGGCAGGTTCGAATCCAGCCCAGGCCTGCCAAACGACAATGACAACTACAACCAAAAAATAACCAGGTGTGTGTCAGGTGCCTATAGTCCCAGCTATTTGGGAAGCTGAGGCAAGAGAATTGCTTAAGCCCAGGAATTGGAAGTTACTGTGGGCTAGGAAGCCATGGCACTGTAGCCTGGGTGACAGCTTGAGGCTCTGTCTCAAAAGAATAATAATAATAATAATACAGACATTTTCTAAACATGTTCTGTTTTCTATAAGCATGGGTGTGTATCAGAAAAAAAGAAAGATTTTTGACATAAATAAAAATTAAAGGCTATAAACAAAAAAATATATAAGGACACAGCTACATGGGCAAGGCTGCTTAAAGAAGGAGCACAAGCTATCAGGCTCACTGACTGTTTTTCTAGTTTTCCAAAATTCTCTGCAGGGATGGACAGCAGCTGATGGGCAAACCACACACAAGGACTGCTGTGTCCCTGGGCCAACCTCTGTTTCCCTCTTCTTACTTCTGCTTAACCTTCTGTGCCAATTGCTCTCCATATTTTTTCCACACCCATGTCTCCAGTAAGAGTATCTGATTGGTACAAACTTTTCTTTGTCAGAATTTTTGCTGCACACAGGTGACTCAGCTGGATTGCTAGGGTGACGTCTGTCCCATCAGTGTTACCCTGACCTGGGGACTGAGCCTGCAGGCCAGTGCGTAGTTCACTCATGCTCAAGCCTTGCTTCTCTGCCTCTATTGCAGGCCCATTTGCTATGATTTATCATCACTCTTTTCTCAACGAGGAAAGAAAGCAATACTCAGCATCTGTCAAGAGGAACATTGCACTGTCTTCTCTTAGTCACTCTATGCACTCTGGTGCTGGTGAAAGCCTCCTGTGCTCTTTCCACCTGGTGGTGAGGTTGATGTGTGCAGCTCCTAATCAGGTCAGCTGACTCTCGCTGGCTCTTCCCTGCTCCTGCACCTGCACCGCCCCCAGCCCAGCTGGCTGTGGGAAACCATTCCACACCTCCAATCTGGGAGAAAATGAGTGGCTTTGGGAAAGGCACCCAAATCCACTTCTACTTTATTTAAAAAGTAGGAAGAATTTCAATGTCAGTACCAGAAATTCTAAAAGATCATGCCAAATGTTTTAGTCACATTTTGATAAAGTGGCACAAATTATACTAGTTTTAAAATTGGCTTATAGGAAGAATTATATCTCACCTTCCAAAGGAAACAAAGTAGCTAGAATGGGTGTATATGTGTGTATTTACATATATATGTCTCCAACAAATCAGAGAAATGGAAATTAAGGTCACAATTAGATATGCTCTTCTACAACCCTCATACTGCCAAAATTTAAAAGGTCCCACAGCATTAACAAATGTTAATATAATGTGAATTAAGAGTATTTTCATACACTAGTGATAGGAGTAAACATTGGTAAAACCACTTTGGAAATGTAACGGCATTAATGCTGCACTTTTGAAAATGCAAGATCCCTCTCTTTGCTCTAGGTTGGAATTTTTGAATATGTGTGAAAATCACCATTTGCAATAAGTAAAATCTGGAAAGAACCTAAAATTTTATTAACAAGATAATTGGTTTATTCAGAGTGGCATGTTAAAAGATGAAGAAAATTAATAAACCTCTTCTAGACTGGTCAAGTAAGCAGGACAGAAAGCATTAATTTGGAAGCATTATGTAATTAAAAAGGAGCAATTCTACAGATACTTAGGATATTAGATCCTGCATTCGATCCAAGGGGCTGGATTCTGAAGAAGAAAAAGGAAAAGAAAGATCATTCAGAAGAATGAGTTCCGCATTCAACTCCAATATTTAAAGAGTTTGGAAGTCATCACTCTCATGCTTACAATAGAAAAAAAAAAAATGAACAAACAAAATTAATGACTTCCAGTGTACCTATCAGAGAACTGAGAATGCCAGGGCAAAACAACACTCTGAAGTCTAAAAATACAGGTGACTATGCAGACTCATAGCTGAGATTATCTCCCTGGGAGCAGAAACTAGTACTGCCATAAACAGGTGGGGATATTAGATGGTGACTCTTATGATTTTTTGTAAGCTGGTGCAGATTAGCTTGAGTTGAGAAACTCCTACTTGCCTAGACAGCTGGGCATGGTGGCTCACACCTATAATCCCAGCACTCACTCTGGGAGGCCAGGGTGAGTGGAGTGATTGAGCTCAGGAGTTCAAAGCCTGCCTGAGCAAGAGTAAGACCCTGGGTCTACTAAAAATAAAAAAAAACTAGCCAGGTGTGGTGGTCTCTACCTGTAGTCCCAGCTACCTGGGAGGCTAAGGCAGAAGGATTACTTGAGCCCAGGAGTTTGAGGTTGTTGTGAGCTACAATGATGATGCAGCATTCTGGAGCAGCTTCTGTGGCTCAAAGAGTAGGGCACTGGCCCCATATACTGGAGGTGGTGGTTCAAACCCAGCCCCGGCCAAAAAAAAAAAAAAAGATGATGCAGCATTCTACCAAGGATGACAGAATGAGACTCCATCTCAAGAAAAAAAAAAAAAAAAAAAAGAAAGAAAAAAGAAAATACAATACTGCCAAGTGAAAAGAATTGAATATGTAGACATGTATCTGATAAAAATAGATTCATCTTATATATGTAGAAAAATGAAAAAATTCTGATGGGAATCAAGGAAGAACTTAATTGAGAAATCATTGATTGCAAGACTCATTATTACTACTAATATAAATTTCTTGTTAAACTTGGAAAAGAGTGGAAGTGAAGTCAGGACATGTTAGTCCTTGGTTTGGGGGATAATTCCATGAGGAAAATGGCAGTGCAAAAATAGAGTAAATGTTTTTCTGAGGTGAGATAAAGCATCACTGATAAAAAGAGGTCAGTAAAAAGAAGAACTGATAAAAAACATTGCAAAAATTTATGGAATTGTACATCAAAATCATCAGTTGACTGTGAGAAACATAGAAGACCAAGCAAATGATACAGAAACAGAAAAAATCTCAACTGAAAATCTTGGCATGAGAAAGGTGTAGCTCTTGACTCATAACAATGCACCAGCTCAGGAAGCATTGTCCATGAGGGAGTGTTTAGGTAGTAAACAAGTAACTGCATTGGAACATCCTCCCTACTCACCAGATCTGGCTTCCAATGACTTTTTTCTTTACCTGAAGGTAAAAGAAATATTGAAAGGAAGACTTTTTATGACATTCAGGACATCAAGGGTAATACAATGACAGCTTTGATGGCCAGTCCAGAAAAAAAGTTCCAAAATTGCTTTGAAGAGTGGACTAGGTGCTGGCATCAATGCATAGCTTCTCAAAGTGAGTACAGTGATACTCACAGCAAGGAGGTATATAGCACTTTTTCTACATTGAGTTTCCAAACTTAAATTGTCAGGTCATGTCTGTATATATGAATTCGTTTGAATATGGATGTGTATTTCTTTGTTCTCAGCTGAAAAGACCTAAATGAAATGACACCCAGTATCAAACAGCAGGCCCAGTGCCCCACTCTTGGCTTTTTACAGCATTCTCCAATAATACAATAGAGTAGGAACAATGAGTTTTTGGAGACGGGATTGCGTTTAGTACTGTGCCATGAGTTACACAAGATGAGCCTGAAGCAACGCCTAACAACATGAGGCAGTGCTCAAAGACCAAAACACAAACAAACTGACTCACAATGATATTATTAATATTATTGACAGTGTTTCAAAGGAACACACTCTTGTGCCAACAGAAAGAGCTCTCAGGAGAAGCCTGAGACCCCATCAATTTGAGCAAGAAGGTAGTATAAGACTTTAACCTAAACTTTAAATATATGTGAGCCAGACAGATAATAAATGATTATACAAATTAATAAATGTGAGAGAATAACAAATGTCTTATTCAGAATAATTCCAAATAAATTATGTAGCTACTCCATCCTAATGAAAGAATTGTTCTTCATTCCTGGAGCAGCAACTCTGTACAGAGATTTTCTTCTAAAGAGCACAGATGCTTTATACTGAAGACACCTGATGACACAACCTCAGGCAGGGGATCTAGGTGAACCACACAGTCATAAATTCTGCTGAGAGTGTGAACCCAGAGTATGATATGGTGAAGTGTCATGTTTTACCTCTGTGATCATCCTGGTCAAAACCCCAAATCCCAGTGTCATCATAAGAAGAAAAGCAGACAAATATGCATTGAGGGACATCTTAAAAAATGTTTGATTTGTGCTCTTCAAAATATCAAAGTCTCTAGTCTGAGAAGTGTTAGAGTGAAAATAAATCTAATAAAACATGACAACTAGATGCAAGATGGCATCCTAAAATAGAAAAATGACATTAGGGAAAAACTAAGGAATATAAAAAGCTACAGACTTTGTGTATTGATATTAGTACATTAATCATAACAAATGAACCAAACTTATACAATATATTAATAACAGGAAATTGTGTGGTAAGAATATGGGAATCGTATATTACCTTTTAAGTTTTTCTATAAATCTAAAAGTATTCAACACAATAAGACAGTCTAAACAAACAAAAAGAAACTTAATAAATACTTACTTTGAGTTTTAAGTTTAAAATAGAATGGAAGGAATAACCACTGAACCCTCAGTGTTAGAAAGAAAGTTAGGGGGAATTTTGGGAAGATGGCTGACTAGAAGTAGCTATTGTCAAAGGCTCATGCCCAAAGGGAGAGATAGTGGACTGAAGTAGATGGAAGCTGAATGAGAGGAGCTCCACACTGAGAGGACTGCATGAAGTACATATCATCCAGGCTGAATCAAGTGGCAGAAACAAGAAAGACACCAAGTACAAGACCAGTTCCCAGAGGAAAGGAAACCCTTCCCCCCAAACAGGAACTCCACAGTGGACGGCCAGTCAACCAGTGAACTGAGTTCAAAAGTCTTCTCACCATATCCCATGGGGGGGCAGTTGCTAAGTCCTGGTCCTCCTTGATTATTGAGGTCCCACCAATGAGCCGAGGCCCCATTCTGTCTGGCACAAAAGACTAAATATTTTCCCTGCAATCCTGAGCACCCAGATCACCCTTCCCCCACCCTAGTTGCTAGGACTGCCCCCTATAGAGTCTGGAGTGTTTAGCGAGATCATCAAGAAACTCAGGAAGTTTGCCAGCTGCAGAGCTCCAGCGTGAGAACAGCAGTACAGCAGTCTAAGCTTTTGTGGGGAGAGGGTTAACTACCCATCTCCAGCTCCTCAGGAATTCTCCAGCAGCTCTGTTATCTGCCCTTTAGGACAACTTCTGAGCTCCATTGGGTGGGTGGGGCTGGTGCTTAAAAAAATTTGTCTTGTGACTGAACTTTGGACCTGTCAACTCAGCCAGGCATGGCTCTCTGAGCTTAATTGGATAGGCAGGCAGGTGTCTAAATGTCTTTGGACTGCACTTTGGATCTCTGGTCTCCACCAGCTGGAGCTCCACATGCTGAGAAAATTTGCCATGAGTCAACCAGCTCTGTAGGAAATACTCAGACTCATTCTTCATAAAAATCAAAAGGAGGGTACACCACCAAAGTAAACCTACCCAGAAATTAAAGAACAAAGACTAGCTTTCACAATGGTGAGAGGCATAAAATTATGTTCTGGACATCTGAAAAACAAGATGAACAAAATTATGCCATGTCTATCTATTCTCTTAATTATTGAGAATGGTTTGAACTCTACTTTAAAAAAGCATAGGCTAGACGACTGGATACAAAAACTCAGGCTGGACCAGATGTCTATTGCCTACAAAAACTCACCTTACCTCATAAGATAAATGAAGACTCAGAGTGAAGGGATGAGCAATGGTAATCCAGGCAAATGGAAAACAAAAAAGAGCTGGGATTGCAATCTTGTATGCAGATACAAAATCCCAATACAATGGGATTCAAATCAACAAACATAAGGAAAGACAAAGGTGGACACTACATATGGGGCAAGGTAAACACACGATATAAAGAGATTTCAATAGTTAACATACATGCATGCTATCTGAATGCTCCTCGATATATAAAACAAACCCTAACCACATTATAATAGTTGAAAATTTTAACACCCCTTTGGCAGTACTAGACAGATCCTCCAACAGAAACTAAACAAAAAATAATGGACTTAAACAAGACTATAAAACAAATGGACACAATAGACATTTGTAGAACAATTTATACTAACATTTATATTAATTTATACACCTTCTTCTCATAAGCCTGTGGATCATCTTCAAAAACTGATCATATCTTAGGTCACAAGGCTAACTTCAACAAGTTTAAAAGAATAGAAATTATCTCCTGTATCTTCTCAGACCTTCATGGAGTAAAAGTTGAACTCAACAGCAACAGAAATCTTCATACTCAAATAAAATCATGGAAACTAACCTTATGCTGAATGATAGCTGGTTCATAGATCAAGGAGGACATTAGATTTCTGTAACAAAATAATAATGAAGCCACAAACTATCAAAACCTGTGGGATATTGCAAAGGCAGTCCTGGGAGGGAAATTTATAGCATTAGATGCCTTTATCAAGAAAGCAAAAAGAGAGCAAGTCAGCAAACTAATGGGCCATCTAAAGCAACTAGAAAAGGAAAAATGATGTATTCCCAAACCCAGCAGAAGAAAAGAAATAACCAAAATTAGAGCAGAATTAAATGAAATTTAAAACAAGAATTACTCAGAAGACCAGCAAAATAAAAAGTTGGTTCTTTGAAAAGATTAATGAAATTGATAAACCCTTAGATAGACCAACTAGAAACAGAAAAAACTAGATCTCTAGTAACTACAATAAGAAATGATGAAGGGGAAATAACAAAAGATGCCACAGAAATACAAAAGATTCTCATCAATTACTACAAAAAACTCTATTCCCACAAATATGAAAATGTAGAGGAGATGGACCAATATTTGGAAGCATAATACCTTCTAAAACTCAGCCAGAAAGATTTAGAAACTTGAGTAGACCAAAATCAAATACTGAAATAGCATCAATTATACATAATCTCCCCCAAAAGAAAAGTTATGGACCAGATGGTTTCACTCCAGAATTCTAACAACCCTCAAAGAGGTACTAGTTCTTATAATGCATAAATTTTTTCCAAAATATAGAGAAAGAAGGAATCCTCCCCAACACATTCTATGAAGCAAATATCACCCTGATCTCCAGGCCTGGGGACCCAACAAAAAAAGAAAACTATAGACAAATATCATTAATGAAAATCACTGCAAAAATATTCAACAAAATATTAGCAAACATAATACAATAACCCATTAAAAAGGTTACACACCATGATCAAGTGGGTTTTATCCCAGAGACACAAGGTTGGTTTAGCATATGCAAATCTATAAATATAATACAGCACATAAATAGAACAAAAAATAAAGACCATATGATTATTTCAATTCATGTAGAAAAGGCTTTTAATAGTATCTTGTATTGTTTCATGTTAAAAACACTCAAGAGTTTTTAGCTTAGAAGCTTAACCAGTTCTCCCAGCACCATGTTTTTAAATAAGGATTTTTTCCCCCATTTTATGTTTGGGTTAGGCTTATCAAAGATAAGCTTAGAAGAAACATTCCTTAAGCTGATAGAGGCTATCTACAGCAAACCCACAGCCAAGATCATATTGAATGAAGTAAAACTCAAAGAATTCCCACTCAAATCTGGAACCAGACAAGGATGCCCACTGTCTCCACTGCTATTTAACACAGTATTAGAAGTCCTAGCCATCACAATCAGGCAAGAGAAGGAGATCAAAAGAATCCAAATGAGGACAGAGTAGGTCAAACTCTTCCTTTTTGCAGATGACATGATCTCATACCTGGAAAACCCCAGGGACTCAAGTACAAAGCTCTTAGACATGATCAAGGAATATAGCAGCATCTCAGGTTACAAAATCAATATTCACAAATCAGTAACCTTCCCATATGCAAATAATTTTCAAGCTCAGAACAATATCAAAGTCTCTAATTCCTTTTACAATAGCACCAAAGAAAATGAAATACCTGGGACTATATCGAACAAAAGCTGTGAAAGATCTCTATAAAAGGAATTATGAAACTTCGAGAAAAGAAATAGCAGAAGATGTCAACAAATGGAAGAACACACCATGCTCCTGTCTCAGAAGAATCAACATCATTAAAATGTCCATACTACCCAAAGCAATCTATAGGTTTAATGCAATCCTCATCAAAGCACCAATATCATACTTTAAAAATGCTGAAAAAATAGAACTTCGATTCATATGGAACCCCAAAAAACCCCAAATAGCAAATACCAGTCTCAGAAATAAAAACAAATTTGCAAGCATCATGTTGTAGCAAAAATAGAGACAGATCTTTGAATAGGATAGACAATTTAGTGATGAACCCAGTTACATATCGTTATTTAATCTTTGATAAGCCTAACAAAAACATGCAATGGGGGAAATAGCCCTTATTTAACAAATGGTGCTGGGAGAACTGGTTATCCACCGGCAAAAGACTGAGACTGGACCCGCATCTCCCACCATTGAAAAAATTGATTCTCATTGGATAAAAAAAAAAATTTTAATTTAAGACACGAAACTATAAAAGTTCTAGAAAAGGGTGTGGTGATAACACTTGAAGATATTGCCCTGGGGAAAAACATTAAGAGGAAGACCCCCCTAGTAATTGCAGCAATACCAAAAATAAATAACTGGGACTTGATTAAGCTAAAAGCTTTTGCACAAATAAGAGTAACACAAACAGAGAAAACAGAAAGCCTGCATAATGGGGGAAGATTTTTGCATGTTATGAATCTGACCAAGGCTTGATAACTAGAATCTACAGAGAACTCAAATTAAATATTAAGAAAAGTGCAAACAACCTTCTCTATAAGTGGGCAAGAGATTTGAACAGAAACTTCTCTGAGGATGACAGACAAATAGCCAAAAAACACATGAAAAAATGACCATCATCTTCAATCATCAGAGAAATGCAAATCAAACCACTCTAAGATGTTACCTAACCCCAGTAAGATTAGCCCACATCTGTCCCAAAACTGCAAATACTGGAGTGGATGTGGAGAGAAGGGAACACTTCTACACTGCTGCTAGGATTGCAAACTAATACAGACTTTTTGGAGACAAGTATGGAGAATCCTCAAAGATCTAAATGTAGACCTTCCATTTGACCCTGCAATCCCATTACTAGGTATCTAGCCAGCCAGAAGAACAAAAATCACTTTACCACAATGACTTTTGTACTAGAATGTTCAGGGGTCCTCAAACTTTTTAAATGGGTGGCCAGTTCACTGTCCCTCAGACCGTTGGAGGGCCAGACTATAGTTAAAAAACAAACAAACAAAAAAAAAACTATGAACAAATTCCTATACACATATCTTATTTTGAAGTAAAAAAACAAAACGGGAACAAATACAATCATACCGCTGCATGTGGCCCGCGGTACATAGTTTGAGGATCCCTGAATTGTGGTTCAATTCTTAAATGCCAAGTTGTGGAAGCAACCTAAGTGCCCATCAACTCATGAATGGATAAACAAACTGTGGTATATGTATACCATGGAATATTATTCAGCCATTAAAAAGATGGAGATTTTACATCTTTTCCATTTACCTGGATGGAGTTGAAATGCATTCTTCTTAGTAAAATATCCCAAGAATGGAAAAATAAATATCCAATGTACTCCATACTAATATGAAATCAATATATAAACAATTACATGTTCATAAGAATAATAAAACACTATTATGGTCCAGTTTGGGACTAGAGGGAAGCAGGAGGGGTGAGGGGGCAGGACGTATGGCAGAGGGAGGGAGGGCAGGAGGTGGGATCTCCCCTAATGTGCACATTGTGAGGGTGCATAACACGCCCCTGGGTAAGGGGCTTGTCTACAAATGGAACTTCATCCTGGAACTGGAACAATGTAACATAAATATTGTACCTGCATATTAATTTAAATAAAGTTAAAAATTAAAAAAAAAAAAAGAAAGTTTGGGGTTAGAGAAACTGGTGTGGAGAAAACTTCTGTTGATTCGGTAAGCTGATAAGGGAGTGATGAGAAACATAACAGAAAAAGGAGTATTTATTTTTCTTACTTTAAAAATTTTTTATTTTTTTTTTTTATTACCAGGTGCAGAGTGTTTTGATGCGTTCTGTACTATACAATTGTTTAAGTGGCAAGTCAATGATAATAACTTTCTTTTTTATTTTTATAAAGTATTTCCTACTCAAACCCAGAAAGAAAGACAGAAATGAGGTCAGAATTTCTTGAGCAATTATTTAAATAAAAAGAGTAATCGGCTAGCTAATTTATTGCTACTAGGTTTGAAATTCATTAAAACTCACGTCACTATCCCTATTGAATCAAGCAGGAAGTAGCATATTAACATGGCCTTACAGATGACTGGTTAATGCAGGATCTTTTCCATTCAGTCATGACATATTCTGGAGTAACTGGGATCGCACCTGTGCTGTTCAGCTGTCAGTGACAGTGTGCAGACCGTGCCCACAGCTGGGAAGGCCTGGGGAGGGGGACAGGCCCGGCTGTGTCAGGGGTACCACTCTGTTAGGCAGAGTCAGGAGGCTTTCCTGAAGCCCAGTGACAGAGGCATTTATCCTCTCACTTGAGTCATTTTCACAAATGGGTTTATTTTTATTTTTATTTTTTTTATATTTTATATATATATATTTTTTATTAAATCATAGCTGTCCACATCGATATGATCATGGGGCATCATACACTAGTTTCATAAATGGTTTGACACATTTTCATCACACCAGTCTACATAGGCTACCTGACGTTGTTTTAGTTATTGTGTTAAGACATTTACATTCTACATTTACTAAGTTTCACATATATCCTTGCAAGATGCACTGCAGGTGTGATCCCACCAGTCTCCCTCCCTCTACCTGCAAATGGGCTTTTAATACAGAATGTGTGGTTGCTTGATTATATTGCTTACTCGTGTAGAGATTTATTACGCTGTCAATGAAGAAAACAGGTTTTATTTTAACACGCGCTTACCAGTTGATTCTGTTTGCAGAAAGCACCCACCATAAAGTGGGTTTGAGTCTTCCGTCCTCTCAAGTGGGGAAAGTGAGGCTCATCTCAGGTGAACCCCACTCTCCATCCATTTCTAAGGGATCCCACTGTCCTTATTGAACATAATATTTTTTTACATTTAGATCCAAGAGTTGCAAAACCCATTACAAAAGGATAAAAAAAATTGGAAAAGGCCATTTAATGACTAACATTATGTCTTTAACGTGGTAGCCATTTTGACACTCAGTTTCTCACTTAATATTTCTTCAGCCTGATTGGTAAATAAAAGATCACCAGTTTTACACAGATGAGTATTTTTCTCAAGTTAATTAGTTGGTAAGTGGCAAAGTGAGATCCGTCTGTAGGCTCGACAGCCCATATAATTTCAATGACATATCCTTTCATAATCTAGTTAACTATCTTTATCTCTCAGAGATGAAGGAACTTTTCCTCCTCACCAAAATAAAACAGCGACATGTCTTACCACTGTTTGCTAATAGATTTTGACCAGTGAGTTGAAAGGTGACGAGAAATTTTAACAAGACTCAGGCATATGAAATGCCCAGATGTCTCCAGTTCTTGACCCATTGTGCGTGATGCCAAAAAAACCCAGAGAGATATTTCCAAAATGTGTCAAATGAATTTAGACCCAAGAGGTGCTACATTAAAAATGAAGGATTTTACTGTTATTTCTGTGCTTGCTCTATCGGATGGAAAGGATAAGATGATCACCAACCTTCACTTGTTTATCACAGAAGTATTTTTTTAGTCGTATTTTCAGTAACTAAGAAAAGCTAGCATTTCCTCCTAACTGACTTTATGAAATACAGCGTTCCTCTACCTCGGACTTTGAGCTGGAATTATTGAGTTTGGTGGTAGATATTATGAGTGGCAGAGTGACAGACGGAACCAGGATGATGCTATCTGTCATCGTACGTGAATCTTACCTCATTCTACAGGAGAAAGAGCAAACCCAGAGAGGATGTCAGACATCTTTGTGAAGAAATAAAAATTAGCAAATCATGTTTTTAAATGTTCTGAAAATGTAATACACAGTTACATGAGAAGACCTCTTTGCTCCAGTGGCTTTGCTGCTAGTTGGCGAGTTCAGGGCCTTGGCAGGACACTCTGGGTCTCCGAAACAGGCAGGTTCTTCCCACAAGCACAATGAGTATCAAGTGAAAAACAAACCAAAGAACTGCTTCAGTGAGTTTCCTGAATTCCTTTCTTACTTGTTTCAAAACTCTTAGTAATGCTGCATTGAAGGTAACGTTTCAAGGGAAAAAAAAACTACCAATAGTTTCTCATTCATTAAGTATCTTACTTGATTAAATATTTTAATTCTTTACCTTATTTAAATATTTTCTATTTAACTTTAATACCCTCTTTGTCTTCCGATGTTAGAAGAAAAAGCAATTTTAAAATTAATGTTTAGAAATGTTTGTCTGAAATAGATGTAACCATGGTACCACGAAAAAAATTTCTCTGTAAAAGACATTTGGAGGAAGGAGACTTTATTCCACTGAACTGTTTGCAAACCTGGGAAACGTAAAATCAAAGGTGTATTTGAGAGAACAAAGGCAAGGCACCTTTTTGTAACAAAGGCTCCTGTTCAAGAAGTGAATCAGGTCTATGTAGGCAAATAAGAAATTGAAAATCACTGAGTTCTGATTCTTCAATACAGCCAAGTTCTGATTGGTTGGTTCGGGTTAGCTCTGGAGCTGAACATGGGTGTGGGTTTTCAGGTAACTCAAAATCCATACCTGACCTCTAGTCAGCAAATAGCTCTCCTTTAATTTGGGCCCAGTTAGCCACTGGGGATCCGTTGTGAAGGGCTGGCTCTTCAGGCTCACTGTACCCTTAAATGTCATCTTTTGTGCCAAAGAATACACTGCCAAATACAAAGAATGTGGGATTAAAAAAATATCTAGTTTCTTTAACAATAAATGTTAACTTTACAGGGTTTTAAAAATTAAATATTGCTATCAATTTCTTTCTTTGGTGTATTATTCAGAATTGATTATAGATGAATACATTTGTGTACAATGATGATTCCAGAAGGTTAATATTTGACTGATTAATTTCCACAACTTGATCAATTGATCAGATATGAAGTATTAAAAGTAAATGCAGTCTATAATATAAGCATAATCTTATTTTTGACATTGTTGAATGTAAGGTTAAAGCAATAAGTCTCATTGTCATCGAAATTATTTTTATCAGTTACAATAGATTAAGATAATTTAAGATATAAACCCCATAGTTACAACAAAGAAAATACCTATATAAGATACACAAAAGGACATTTTAAAAACTATCAAAGCAGGGCGGCACCTGTGGCTCAGTGAGTAGGGCGCCGGCCCCATATACTGAGGGTGGCAGGTTCAAACCCAGCCCCGGTCAAACTGCAACAACAACAAAAATAAAATAGCAGGTCATTGTGGCGGGTGCCTGTAGTCCTAGCTGCTCAGGAGGGTGAGGCAAGAAAATCTCCTAAGCCCAGGAGCTGGAGGTTGCTGTGAGCTGTGTGACATCATGGCACTCTCCCCGAGGGCGGTACAGCGAGACTCTGTCTCTACGAAAAACAAACAAACAAACAAACAAAAATATCAAAGCAATTTACTGCAAAAAGATTAATGAAACAGACAGGCAGGCATTAGGACAGCAAAAGAAGGACAAAGTAATTACAAGAGACGGAAAACAGTTTAAAAATGTCAGTAGCAAGTTGTCCACTAACAGAAATGTCTTTAAATATGAATGGATTAAACTCTCCCAATGAAAAGACATAGATTGGCTGAATAGATTTTTTTTAAAAAAGATACAGCTATGTGCTCTAAAGAAGATTCACTTTTGACCTGAAGATGCACAAGGGTAAATGTGAAAGGATGTGAAATCTATTTCATGCGAATGTAATCAAAAGAGAACAGAGGTGGCTGTACTAATAGGAGACAATATAGAATTTAAGTCAAAACTGTTACAAGAGACAAAAAAAAAAAAAAGGACATGATGCATTGACTAAAAAGATCAGCTTACAGGTGGTGCCTGCGTGTGGCTCAATGAGTAGGGCACTGGCCCCAAGTACCAAGGGTAGCAGGTTCAAAGCTGGCCCCAGCCAAACTGCAACAAAAAATAGCCGGGCATTGTGGCAGGCACCTGTAGTCCCAGCTACTTGGGAGGCTGAGGCAAGAGAATCACCTAAGCCCAGGAGTTGGAGGTTGCCGTGAGCTGTGACGCCAGAGCACTCTACTGAGGGTCACAAAGTAAGACTCTGTCTCTAAAAAAGAAAAGATCAGCTTATTGGGAATATATGACAACTTTAAGTACGCATGCTCATAACATAACAACTCCAAAATGTACTTCATGCTCAGATGCATCTGACTATGCAAATAAACTACATGTCATCTCACAAAATAATTCTAATCCAAATTTAAAAGATTAAATTTATTTAATTTTTTTCCAATCCAAAGGGAACAAAACTAGAAATCAACAGCATAAGGAAAATGTAAAAATTCACAAATGTGTGGAATTGGAACACTCCTAACCAAAGAGTCAAATTAAAAAATAGCAAAATAAATAGAAAATACTTTGAGACAAAAAAAAAAAAAAAAAGCCAAAACGATAGCACATCAAATTTAAGGAATGAAGTGAAAACGGTACTAGGAGAAAAGTTTATAGTTACAAAAAATTGCATTAAAAAAGAACTCAACAGTCATATTTTACACATTAAGAAGCTAGAAAAATAAGAAAACTCCAAAATTAGGAGAGAAAAAAAAAAAGACATAAACAGAGAATAGATAAATATGCCTAACTCAACAGAACTAAGTGTTTAGATTTTTTAAAAGATCCACAAACTTGACAAACTGTTAGCTATTACTAAAGAAAAAGAGAGAGAGAGAGCTCTAAGAACTAACTTCAGAAATTAAAGAGGGAACATTGCAGTGATGCCAAATAGGAGGAAAAGATTATAAGACAATATTGTGAACAATTACACGCCAGCCAAAAATAGCATAATCTGAAAAGATAAAACATTTCTCAGAACATACAACCTACCAAGACTGGGTCACTGGCTCATGAGCAGCCCTGGAACCAGCCCTGCTTGGCCAGCATCCCACGGTGGCCTCCCAGGCCCAGGTTGTCTGCAGTGCTGCAAAGATCCTGCTTTCCTGCTGCCTTCTGATGGACAGTTCTATCCATCTTTAAAGTCAAGTATTGACGTTTTCTACTGCTATTATTATTCTGCTCCTCTTTATTTTTCTCTTCAATATTTATGATGGTTTGACACATGGGTTATTTTATTTTATTTTTTTTGCAGTTTTTTTTTTGCCTGGGGCTGGGCTTGAACCCACTACCTCCGGCATACTCCTTTGAGCCACAGGTGCCGCCCAACACATGGCTTGATATTTAAACCAAAAAAGAAAGTAGGTCACAGTGAACTATTTTTAAAGAGATATTACAGTATATTAATATCTTATGTTTTTAAATATTTTTCAATTGTGATTGAAAAGCCACAACTTATACTCTTAACAATTTGTGAGTGTACAGTTCAGTGGTATAAGCTATATTTGTATTGTTGGGCAGCAATCACCAAGCGTTTCATCCATGCACTTTTGGAGAAATCTCCTGTGGTCATGTGTGTCTCTTTAGTATGCTGTTAGCTCTGCTTGCTAATGTTTCACTCAGGACTTTCACATTCCTGTACTTAGATTGATCCGCAGCATTGTTTTCTGTGTTAAATATGTTTTGAATTTACTAACAATGTTATGCATCATAAAAATAATTTTACAATTTATAGTTGTTCATAAACTATAAAATATTTAACAGCTCTTTTATAACTAGTGTTATGAAGATTTGAAAAACTGTTTTTGAAAATTTCTATGGGCATAAACTTTTTTTAGGAGATATACATTAAACCCTTTGCATTATAAAGTAGTTTTTCCATTTCATTTGAATCAGTTAGAAGATTTACATTTTACAGCAACATTATTTTATCTACATTTCCAAATGCCTTAGTGTAAATCTGAGAAATAAAATTTTACTATTTTCAGTAATTTTTCCTCTTAAATAATTTTTTTCTTTATGGTTCATTTATTATTCCCATTATATCTTGAATTATATTAATCATTTTACTTTTATGTTTTTTAATACATGAAATAAGGCAATACATTTTTCTCTAAGGAGAGTTTTAACTGCTTTTCATTAAATCTATGTGGAACCTTTATTATTGTTATAAACATCTTCCCTATTACTAACATTTTGTAAATATCATTTTTTTTTATTTCTTTTTTGACTATTAATAATTAAGAAAATTTTGAAATCCCATGTGTAAGAAATAATTTGTTTCTAGTTTTTTCAATAATGCTTAGCTAAATTTATTGTAAACATATACTTCCTATATTTCAGTTTCTGGTAGTATATGCTATTGTCAATGTTATTTTTTGTGATGGTTTGATGATGTTGTCTAAAATTTCACAATATGGAGTGGGTCTCCTGTGTTCTTATGTATGTAGTAATGCTAACCTTTAATTTATTCCTATTTATTTTCACCTTATAAATGAATAGATAAAATAATAATTTGTCATCAAGAAAACTAGGAGAGATAAATAACATTTTTTATAATATCAAAGTATTGCTCTGTTTCTGTAACTTACGGAGTAAGTTTCATGTAACTCCCTTACATGGAGGGACCTGGAATCTATTCTCCTGAGTAAAGTATCTCAAGAATGAGGAAAAAGTATCCAATGTACTCAGTACTTCTATGAAACCAACTTATATTTACTTACACTTAATTATGGAAAGTAGAACACAACTATAGCCCAGGATGAAGGAGAGACATGGAGTGGGAAGGGACAGGTGGAGGGAGGTTTGACAGAGGGAGGGTAAATGGTGGGAACACACCTTGCATATTGCAAGAGTACGAGTCAAATACGTCAAGTGTCGAACATAAATGTCTTAACACAATAATTAAGTAAATGAGGGGAAAGCTAGGTTGATTGGTTTGATTTAACCATGTCAGATTGTATAAAAACAAAATCAACACATTGTAGCCCACATAGGCATACATGTATTCATGATCTATGTGTATTTGACTTAATAAAAAAAATAAATAGCACTTATAAATTTCTATTTGTACTTGCAGGATTTATAGCATACATGTTATACTGGAATCACGGGGTGATATAATTTTATATCATGGAGAGAGTGGAAAGAGAAATACCTCAAGAGCAGAATTTTGTATCAGTTTTACGTTTTTGTATATCAAACCGTCCCAGACCTGGCAGCTTCGCATGTGCAGTAGATCCTGGCACGACGGGGAGATTAGAGTCACCAGTCCCTGCGCAGGTGGAAATCCGTGTGTAACTTTGGACTCCTCAAACTTAACTGTGAATAGTGCCCTATTAATAGAGAAGTGTAACTGATAACAAACGCTCAATTAACACGTACTGCGTCTGTTATCCATATTACAGTCTGTATTCTTATGAAGTAAAGGAAATGTTATTGAAAAATTATAGGAAAGAGAAAATATATTCACTGTTTATCAAGTAGGACTGGATGAATGAGGTCTTGTTGATTCCTCTGGTGTGGTGTCTGTTAGCTCTTTAATTTCTCCAAGACTAGATGTTGAAACCCTTTACCCCTCCTCTGGCTCTTTTGCCATATCCACCACCTTTTTTATGATTTTCTTGGTTGGTGCTGTCAAAATCCTGGGAAGTCACATGTAACATCAGGAAACAACTTTCTCTGCAAGTAATGTATTATTTCAGGCGTGATGGTGATGGCTTTCACGGGTCTCTTCCTCCTCCTCCTCTTCCTCTTCTTCCTCTTCCTCTTCTTCCACTCCCTCTTCCTCTTCTTCCTCTCCCTATTCTTCCTCTCCCTTCTCCTCTTCCTCTTCCTCTTCTTCCTCTCCCTTCTCCTCTTCCTCTTCCTCTTCTTCCTCTTCCTCTTCTTCCTCTTCCTCTTGGTCCTCTTCTTCTTCCCTGTAAGAATGACAGCACCTTCCATGGTATAATCCTTCTAGACATTCAGGGTGCTGTCTCCTTGGGGTTTCCCCTCCATCTCCCCACCAGTCCTTTCTGGTCTGCACCAGGTGTAATGAGCCTGGACGGTCCCACACCCCCTTCTCTAGCAGCGGGATCAGAGACCTCGCACTAGGAGAGACAGAGAGTATGTTGGTGCCTCCTGTGTTCAGTTCCTGGGCTTCTAGGAGGCCAGGGGCATCATCCTATATGAAAAGAATGTTAAAAGACAGTCCGGTCCCAGCAGGTACTCCCTTCTTCAGGGGCAAAGCAATAATAGAACCAATCCAGAAGAAAAGATTTTCGTTGTCCACATCTTTTTCTTGTCCAATCAAAAGGCTCACATCTGGTGTTTAACTTTTCTCTCTTGAAGCCCTGGGAGTGACAGCAGTTTATAAGTGAGCAGGGTCCTGATGCATTTGCACTAACAGCAGAATTAGTCTGTCTCTTCCCACCTAAAGTCCAGACTTGATGCTTGCTTCTCTTCCTTACTAATAACTGTCCTCTGTGGCAATTTTTTTTCCCAGAATAGAGCTATTTTGTTTCCATTAAAAAGATGTTCATGGCCTGGTGTTGTAGTTCACACCTGTAATCTTAGCACTTTGGGAGGCCACGGTGGGAACATCACTTGGGCTCAGGAGTTTAAAAAGCCTGTGCACTCAGAGGTCCTCCCTCCTTGATGAGTTTCTCAATAGCATCTGCAAATGAGTCTGCAGCCTCGTCCATGGAAAAAGTTGCTTCTCCCATTATCTTGACATTTTCTAAAATTATCAAATCATTTTTTGGGGGGGGCATTAAACTCTCCAGCTTTAGGTCTTTCACCTACATTTTGCTCAAGTTGTCATAAATGCCTCTGCTTTTTCTCAAATCATACTAGAATCTATAGGTGTGCTGAGTACACACAAAAGCTACATTTTGAATACAAGATAAAAAGGTATTTCTCAAAAAGGGCAAGGTTTTTCTGCCTGTTTCAGAGAAGCAGCAATGGCTTCACCAGATTTCCTTTTCTTTTTTTCACAATGATCTCTACTCTGGATTTATATATTTTGAAATGATGGGCAACCACAGCTTCAGGTTTTGGTGGATGGTACATGTCAAGCAATTCACCTTTTTCTTGTAAGGCCATCACTTTCTGTTTCTTGAGAGCACCTCCAGTATCACGAGTAGCTCTTTGTATGGGTCCTACGGTGTCATTCAAGGTTTGCAGTATTGCCCCAAACGTGATAAAAAATATGTGACAGCCATCCCAGATCATTTTCACTGCCATACATAACATACAGGAGGACGAACTGCCCCTGGGGAGATGGTTAGCATCGCACAATGTGGAGCATGAGTGCCTGCCACCCTGGCGCTCATGACGTTGACAATGACAGGAGCTGGCTATGACGTTGTTGTGCTGGTCCAGTGTGGATGTGGACTATGGTTATTTTATGCAGATTTGACTTCTCACTGTGCCTTTCTGGTCCTTACATTTCTTTGGAAAACGAATGGTGCCATGTATACTCTGTGTGTGTGTGTGTGTGTGTGGGTGTGTGCGTGTGCGTGCGCGCATAAGTTCTGGTAAATTTTAACTTTTTTATTTATTTATTTTATTTATTTATTTTTTTATTGTGGAGAAGGGGCAGGGAAAGAAGGCGGGGAAAGAGGTGCGTGACAGGGTCGGGCCAGTGGCATGGTACCACATTGGCTGTATCTAGGTAGAGGAAGTTTCAGGCCGGGCCTTGCTGAGTCGTTGCTACGCGGAAGTAGCTCGATGGATCTACTTCTAGTCAGGCTCGGGAAGTTGCACTAGGCCTCAGGCACATCGCAGGGCCCAACAATTCCCTCTTTTGTTTTTTGTATGGCGGATAAACATAGCCCCTGTTTTAGGTTGCCTGCTCTTGCAGTTTCAGTCTTACCCGTCATGGGGATACAAACATCAATGGTTTGGTCCCTGTCTTAGGTTGACTGAATGCAGAGTGATCTTACC
>CAUYPK010089795.1:0-41017 GCA_963574355.1 Loris lydekkerianus | reverse complement strand
CTAAACTTGATTTATTGCTTTTGTTTTTGTTCATATGGATTTGGGCAATACTTATTAAGCACCTACAGTGCTCTAATTACTTTATATAAAATAAACTTCCAGTATTGCATTAAAAACTATAAAGTTTTCTGTTTCTTCTCTGTTTGCCACATGTAGGTATATTCATGTTATGCCAGTGGTCACTGCAGCCCTAAATAATCAGCTAAACCTTCCTATTTAATCAGCTATATAGCATTGGAATTGCTCTTTCAAGGATTTGGATAAATTTAATGGTCACTACCCATACATATAGAAGACTGAGATAAAAATCCTTTACCTCTGGTGCAAACAAAAGTAAAAAAGTCATGAACTGAACTCTGATGAGTGTTTGGGCCACAATTATGTCTCTTAATTATAAACTATTAAGCAACTTTACTAGTTCTATGTTCTCAGCTGTCAAAACACACCTCTCTCCAATATTGTCCACATTTTTGCTTGTCCCAAATTACCTATTAATCCCAGTGAGAATTTACCTTTCTACAAAATAAACCAAGCAAACTCCTACTAGTCAGAGAATAGATCTTTATTAACACTCTGAAATGTATAGCTCAAGGCATTATGTAACCTGATAATGACCATGGTAGCCATTTTTTGATGTAACTTCTTGCCTAATAAGAATTTTGGGAATTGCTAAAATGGTATTTGACAAGTAGATATTTTTTGTTTATTACTTGTTAAATAAACTCTATATTGAGAGACATAGGCATTTCTAAAGTCAATTTCTTATTAGCATAAAATGACACAAAAGATTTTTGAATATGGGCCTTGTAAGGTGTAAGCAGTGGAGCCCAGAGACCAGGCTCCTGCAAAGATGTTCAGGCCAGGTTTATTGAAGGGGCGAGAGTGCACGTGATGGTGATGTCCATCTAATGCAGAGGAAAGCCTGTGTTACGCAGAGCAATGGCAGGCAGGTTAACATGAGACGCCTCTGTGAGAGGCTGGTGGTCAGCCCTGGGATCAGTAACCCCTAGAAGACGAGGCTCCCGGAAGGCTGCCTGGATCTGGTTAGTGAAGGTTCTGGGAGTGAAGTGGCCAGCAATAGGAGTGGCTCCAGTGGCAGAAGCAAACTGTCCATGCCACAACAAGGGAGCCCACTCAGTAGGTCTGATGTGGTGGATACTGGCCGCCGAAGTTCTCCGCAGGCTTGGCACCATCTCCCTTGAACACCCGTGGGAGGTCACGCCTGATCTTTACTTCTACAGAGATCCTGAAGAGACTGGAAAGGAAGAGCAGGCTGCTGCTGAGAAAGCTGTGACCAAGGAGGGATCTCAGGGTGAATGGACTGCTCCAGCTCCCGAGTTTACTGCCGCTCAGCCCGAGGTTGCAGACTGGTCACAGGCTGCACGTGCCCCCTGTGCTTCTTTAGCAGGTCCCCGCTGACGACTGGAGTGCCCAGCCCACCACTGAAGACTGATCTGCAGCTCCCACTGCTCAGTGGTCTTCAGCTCCCACTGAGTGGTCTTCAGCTATTCTTCCACAGGCTCTTAAGATGGAAATAAAGTTGGAGGAAAATAAACTTCAGTTTAAAAATAAAAAGGGTGACCTACCTGGGCAGTGCAAAGATAGTGTCTGCACCTGGAGGCACTTACAGACTCTTGTATATAGGGCCAAACAGGGTAGGCAAATTTCACAGTTTGCTGGGAAGGTTAGAGTCATTTGGCACAAACATGGGGGGTGGGGGGAGGGGTAGGGCTTGACCACTTGGACGATGATTTGATCAATGAGGCCTATGTGATGAAACTGCAGTAAATCCTGGGACAGTGAGGCTCCGGTGAACTTCCTGGGTCAGCAGCACTCCATACCAAGAGAATAATGAATGCGTTCCCAACACAGAAGCTTCATGTATAGAAATCTCAGAGTCTATCTGAGACAATCTGATGCATCCCTTCTGATGTATATCCTTTGTTTGTCATAAACATGACTGTAAGTATAACTGGTTATAGTGATTGCTGTGAATCTTTCTTACAAATTATTGAAATGAAGTGTAGTTTGGGGAAACTGAAAGATTTACAGTTGATGTCATATTTTTTGTGTAGTCTTGGTGGTATGGAGAACTCATTCCTAACCTCAAGTGTGGCTATTTGCAGGTAACAAACAACCTTCTTTGGAAAATTGCTTATCTTCTTTAAGAAGAGAGAGAGGGAAAGAGAGAACAGAGAGATGTCTGGCATCCCACAGAGGGACAGAATGCCCAGCAAATGGCTTCTCTTCATAAGCCTTAGATTTTCTTCACAGGTAAAATATTAATACCTAAATTATTGGATTGTTGTAAAGAAAAAATAGTTAATTATATAAAGTACCTATGTATCATGTCCTTTGAGCAGATTAGGTGCTCAATTAATGCTTTATAATTCAAAAAGTCCTCCCAAATACATTATCATAGAAATGAAAGACTCAGCAAAGATTGCTTTCACAGCACACAAGCACAGGACATGACAATTTTCATGTAGCAAAATTTGAATTGCTTATCTTGCCTGTGTGATATAAAAACTTCACTTTGTGAACATTTCCTCTCCAGGGTGAGTGACGGGTATCATTAGGAATTTTAGGCCTACACTAGTGATTTTATTTTAATCCTTGAAAAAATCTTTTTAAAAATATGGAATGTATAAGACAACTTCTTTATAAATGTCTAAGATGTAACTAAAAGTTAAATTATTACAGAAAATATCTGAGAACATCACCATGGCGTAACAGTGGGTCAGAAACAGAAGACTTTGCTCCAAGTCAGGCATCAGACATGATGCCTTTACTGCTTCCAGCTCTGCAGTACTGAAAGAGGCCTCTGCTCATCTGGAAAATGCCATTGCAATGGCTATTATTAGGGCTGATATGAATATTAAAAGAAGTGATGCACATAAAAGGGCTTAGCAACTCTAATTATGCTTTGTTTAGTGCATGTGATCATTAATTTGTACCCCCAATTATGTTCTAATTATTCTAATATGGAAGTAAAAATATTTTTGAGCAATAAAATAGAAACTCAATTCTCTGACTCAACAAGGGTAAGAGAATTGGCTAAAACAACATCAGCATTTGGAAATAAATTCCTACACTTGAAATTTATGTCACTTAAGGATTAATTCCAGAATACAAAAAAAAAAAAAAAAGACATGCTATAGGTATAATTTGTGTCCCCAGATATGTTCTTGTTGATCTGCAGAATTTTAAAAGGAGATTATTTTTAATTTTGATATACTTGGCCCATATCCTCAACTTACAACCATCAGATGATAATAAATAGAGTCATTCACACCCCAGTGTCCACTGTTCTCATTCAGATCCCATTACAGACTGAATGTATGCGTCCTGTCAAAATTCACATGTTCAAACCTTAATCCCCCAATGTGAACCCAGGATCTTTGGGAAATCATTAAGGTTAAGTGAAATCATAAGAGGCCCTGATCCAGTAAGATTTTTGTCTTTATAGGAAGATATCCCAAGGTATATACAGGATGCAATGGTTCATCCTGTAATCCAACACTTTGGCAAGCCAAGGCAGGAGGATTACCTGAGGCCAGGAATTCAAGACCAGCCTGGGCAACATAGCAAGACACTGTTTCTACAAAAAATTTTAAAAATTAACCATGCATATCTGTAGTCCCAGCTACTTGGGAGACTGAGTTGGGAAGATTGTGTGAGCCCAGGAGTTTGAGGCTGCGGTGAGCTATGATGATGCCACTGCACTGTGCACTCCAGTCTGGGCAACAGAGTGAGACTCTATATAAAATAAATAAATAAATAAAAATGAAGAGGCATCAGAGAATTCAGCTCATGGAGTTATCTCTCTCTCTTTGTGCACACTCAGAGGAAAGGCCTTGTGAAGACATACTAAAGAAGGCTCTCTGCAAGTCAGGAAGAGGGCTCTCACCAGAAACAACGGAATCAGCCAAAACTTTGATCTTGTATCAAGAACCGTAAGAAAAAAGTTATTTGTTTTGTGCCACCTAGCCTGTTACATTTTGTTATAGCAGCCCAAGCTGACTTATTCAAGTCTCATTTCCTCATTAATATCATCACCAAGCTGGGGCATGTGAACTTCTGACTCACTTTATAGAGTTGAGTCACTTCTAGTTACTGGAAGTCAGAATCAGGATAATTGTAAATGACAGAAATCAGGAGTAGGAGACAGATGTGAACAAAGAGGACAAAAAAGCTAGAAGAGATTTACAGGTCAGGATAAGGCCGCCAGGTGAAGGAATTTCAGTTCAAGCATCTAGAAAGGCTTTTAGCGTAATGTTATTGGCACGTGGCTCTTATTATAGCTCCAGCAGGATCCATTCGCTGAGAGATTACCTTGGTCAACCAGGAAGGCTGCCGGGAAGAGGAAGCTCACAGAAATCTGTGGCTGTGGCAGGCAGCCTTGACTGTGCCCCTACCCAGTCAGAGCTGTGAACATTTCCGCCTTTACTTTAGTTACCATATCTACCTGAAAAAGCCTTCTCCTTAGTTATTACTGAAATATAGAATATGATTCTAAAACTGTTCTGATAATGGTTGGTGTGATAATCATAAAAATTTGAGAATTAGAGTCAATCCATTTACATTATCAAAGAGGCCAAGAAATCATTCCTTTTATGCTATTGAGAGTTTTAAATTGCTGCTTCTATGCTAGGAAATCTCCTAATCCTCCATACACTTAAGAGAGAAACAAAGACTGGCCACAATGAAGGATGGGGGCCTGATATGGATGAGTGCCCTTAAACCTACCAGGATTGTACTGGAACTTGTAGGGAGTGGAGTGAATCCCGAAGGTGGGTCTGGGTTACTCTTCTCCAGGGAAATGTGGGGAAGGCAGGGTTGAGCTGTGTGCGTAGGCAGGAGAGCTTGTTGGCGTCCCATTTGTGTGTAAGTAATTCATGTCCATATGGTTATATTTCACAATAAGAAAAATATCTAAGCCAACGTTTCAGTTTATCCACTCATTTATTATATAATTTATTCAAGAACAACAGAGAATAAATTAATATAAATTTGTTGATCATTTCAAGAGTTACAAACTTTAAGTTCAGAAAGGAAAATAAGATATCTCTAAAATCTATATAGATCTTTTGTAATTATTATCTCTAGAAAGCATTTCTGACAAGAAGTGCTATAAATTTCCAGATAAGGAAAAGGCTGCAGCATTTTGAAAGTGCATCCGCAGACGGGGAACTTGGAATAGCTTGGATAGGAAAAGGAGATGGAGGATGTGACTGTGCAAGCCTTTGCTTCAGCTCTTTTAAGGTTGTTCATTCCTAATGAAAACATGAACTTTTTATCAAGACATTCCAGTTGATGAAAATCTGGCTCCAAAGTTAAATTCTATCCTTATCTGTGACTGCTCCTGGGTTGTGTCAATCATTGTGGACATAAGTTATGTATTTTCAAGCTTCCACGTCATCTTTGGTGCTGTTCCCACCTCCATTTCTTACCCCATAGGCTTCATGAAGTCTTACATGGCCTTCAAGAGCTGCTGGAATGCCAGTGAATGTGGAAAGCTTTGTCAAACTCTTAGTCTCTGAGGGAGATGTTAACTGACCCCTTCTCTGTGCTAACAGCGAGCTGCAGCTACAGGCAATTATAGCTTGGCATGAGAGGTCAGCACCTTCCTCACCTCCATCGTAACCTCTAATTCCTCATGACAGCTGATGACTGCCTTCCCTTTTTCATTTTGAATGCTCCCTTTGCACCCTGCATTGTATCTTTGGAAGCAACTGTGTGTTGTTCTTCTGTGCATCCCCAGGAAGGGCTCAAGCCATCACCACATGCTACTTGTCATTTTCCTTGGGCTTTGAGCTAAACTCAGTGGGACCAGAAACCTGTATCCCTAAAAACTGACACAACTGGCACAAAAGCCACATTAATTTAACTATCTATTCCTTGAATAAATGAATAAACTACCTGTAACAATGAGAAAACCACTCCTTTTGGATTGTGTGGCATAGCACTAAGAATATAAGCTTGCAAACAAATATTGAAGGCAGGTTGTGGAATATATTAGATGCCATGCTTAAGAAATTAAATTTATTTTGAAAGCAGTGGTAGCTATCTATTTAGTATGAGGGTGACAAGTTTACAAATGTGCTTTAGGGAAATTGCTCTAACATTTTGATGTTCACCTTGGTTGAGGAAAGGTTAAAGACAAGAGGCACTCAGATATTTTTCAATAGTTCAAACTCAAAATGATAAACCCCTAGTAGTTTAAACAACTAGAAAGAAATATTGAGAAATTGAATGGAAATGGTGTTCCTTCTTTGATTCTAGGTAACTAAATGACAATGACAAAGTGATTAAGATACATGAAGTAGTGCAATATAGATGTTAACTCTCATTTTGCATATGTTTAATTTGAAGTGACAATGGCCAACAAAATGGCAATATTTCATGAGTAATGGAAGGAATTAGAATATATATTGAGTGCCTATTGAATGCCAGAAAACTACTAAAGATTCAGAATTAAGTTAGTTAGACTGCCTTGATTTTCTCAAGGAATGGTAAGTCCCTGGAAGGCAGACAGTAAACAGATAATTGTAACACACTGATTTTTGGGTTAACTTAAAGCTAAGTAGTAACTATAACTTTTCACAAACAATCATTGTATTAAAGCTTTCTTTTTCCCAATCAATATATTAATAAAGCAACTCATTTTGGATTCCACACCTGAGACAAGCCTCTAGATTCCAGATAACCATTTCCTTTCCCATTTCTCTATTACAGTTAAAAGACATTATGCAAAACAAAAAATATCAAACGTATTTCCCTAAATATGTTAATTAAAAATGGAATCTCAAGAAAAAAGTATGCAGAAATAAATGACAAATATTTAGTCTTAAGACATAATCATTTGAAGTAATACGTTTTTCTAAAATAAAAAGGCCAATGAACAATGTCCCTTTCATCTGTTGCCTCCTTCCCTAAGGAGTTATAGGCTAAGTGTTTTCTTCTCTCTCTCTCTCTCTTTTTTTTTTTTTAAATTTCAGCTTTATATGAGTACAAATGTTTGGGTTACATTGTTTTCAATTCTGGGGTAAAGTTAAAGTTGTACTTGAGCTCTTCACCCAAGGGGCATGTTGACCACCTTCATATTGTGCACATTAGGTGTGATCTCACCAACTGCCCTCCCTCCTCTTACTAAATGTTTTCTATCCTTCTTTGAAGTTCAATGACTAACACCTTGACAATAAATGTAGGTGAAAGTCATAGCTGCAAGTCTCACATTGTTTGCTGAAAAGGAAATGACTTTCCTTGAAGGTCCATTTTTGTGCCTCACTTCTGCACAGGAAGGTGTCCGTGGCCTGGGTATATGGGCAGGACCAACACAATGCAGGAATATGGAGTCTCTGAATCATCTGGTAGAGCAGAGTTGTCCTGAAGGCCGAGATGTGAAATTGTTACATCAGAGAAAAATAAACCTCCACTTCGTTAATCCGTTATAGTTTGGAATCTCTTTACAGCAACTCAGAGTCACAAAAGCACAATAGATCTTCCTGAGTCTATTAGAGAATGCTGTCTCCCTTAAAAATACTTTCATCTCTGCTCTTTTTCCCTAAATCAAAAATAGTAACCAATTAAATAGTTGGTTATAACTGGTAGGTCATAAAAACTCTTTAGATTTTATAATGTTTTATAATGGTTGCATTATAGATAAAATCATATGTAAACTAAATAATGCCATAAAAGTTAAAAATTTTCATTATAAGTCTCTATATTATATATCATGTGTTTTATTCTATTGTATGAAATACATATAAAAAAAAAAAAACACACAAAAACATCAAATAGACTTCTCTCCACAATCATTTTATCTTCTCCAAGTAGTGTCCCTTTCCCTTTGCACAGCTGTCGCACTGTTTACAGCCTGTGGTTGAAGTACTGAAAAACTAAAATGAAAAATCCTCTACTCTTAGATTCTAAGTCAAAGGCTCTCACAGGGGTCCTCAAACTGCAGCCCGCAGGTCACATGAGGCAGTGTGATTGTATTTGTTCCCATTTTGTTTCTTTACTTCAAAATAAGATATGTGCCATGTGCACAGGAATTTGTTCATAGTTTTTTGTTTTTTTTTTTTTTAAACTATAGTCCAGCCCTCCAACGGTCTGAGGGACAGTGAACTGGCCCCCTGTTTAAAAAGTTTGAGGATGCCTGCATCTAGAGAATGATTTGCTTCCCAGTGATTAACTCTTTTCCTCTCTTCAAAAATGTGTCTTGACTTTCAATGTACCCTTTTTATCTTCTTCTGGGTTAAAGACTCTCTCTGCTGTTTAGACAGCATTTTCAGAATTCTGAACACTAGAAAAGTATTCTAAACAAGATAATTTCATTGTCCTCAAAAGGTTAATGATACACATCTTAGCCCACAAGTGCCCCATACCCCACTGAATCCTAAAGTTCTTTCTTCAAGAAACTATTTTTCTATGGAGCATATTGCAAAGGTACAAGTCAAATCTATTAAGTATAGAACATAAATGTCTTAACACAATAATCAAGTAAATGAGGCAAAACTATATTAATTAGTTTGATATAAGCACTTCAAATTGTATTAAAAAATCAACACACTGTACCCTGCATATACATAAATGTATTCATGATCTTTGTGTACATGACTTAATAAAAGGGAAAAAAAGAAACTATTTTAATTAGAGTTATTTTGACATTCTACTTCTCTATTTAGTATGTTTAAAAATAATATCTAATAATTTGATAATGCACTATAAGAAAAGCACTAGATAAATTGGAAAATAAAAAAGAGGGGATAAATGAAGTTGGGTAGGAATTTCTGAAAGAGGTGGTGTTTATAATGATTCTATGAAAACAAGGAGAAAAATAGGAAAGTAATTACTTGTAGAAAAATAAGGGTGAACTTTAAAAAAATATTTCAGCACTAATGGGAAAATAACATGAACTCAGATGATTTGAACCTGGAAAGTATAAGGTAAATTTGATGAAATACTTTAGAAATTTTGAAACCTACTTTTTCCTGAATATTTAATATATTTGTTCTAGTTCATGTAAAAATAAGAGAAATCTTTGAATATGAATTTCTGTTTTAGGTTTAGATTACATAATCTCAATCAGTAACAAGAAATCATCGTTGATTAAAACGGACAGAAATAGAAGCCTGAATTTAAAGTGTATGATATATGAATTATAATCAAGTTTCACCAAGTGAATGCTAAGTCACTCAGTGTATCTCAAAGCATATTTCTTTTACATATGGTGTATCATTTGCGATAAACTGGCTGATATTCAAATTTTTCCAGATGGTATGTATGTGAAAATGATCTCAGTAATAGATTACTCCTCTAATTATCTAAAAAGATTCAAAGGAAAGTAAATACAAGAGATAGGCAAGTTAGGTAAGTCTAGATGCTCAGATAACAAGAAACTTGGTTTGTGGCAAGTAACACTTACAGTTCAAATTTCAGAATGTAATTGTTGTTGATGGTGCTCTGTTTCTCCCAGCTACACTGATTCATTGCTACCATATGATTATTCTTGGATTTATTGCTTTTGCTATTGCTTCACTTTCTCACTACTCTACTCTTCCAGGAAAATTTGCTCATTTAAACAGATCGCGGGAGACTCCAGCATCTATTATAAGTGTATGCACATTGACTGTTCATATACTCACATTTCATGAAATACATCAAAGAACAAAAGTCTTAGACATAAAAACACCTGAGTTTCTGTCATGGATGCACCAGTTACTAGTTGTGGCTAGTCATACAATTTATGAGTACATAAACAACTTTGACATATGAGTGATAAAATGGAGACAAAATTACCCACTGCAATTATTAAAAGTATCTATAAAGCAAACACTACAATAGGATCATTGTGTTTATTGCATAATAAACACTAGCTGCCTCTCCCTTCTAGAGAGAAATACTTATTAAAAATGTATACTTGAAAAAAAAAAAAAAACTATCATATTGACTTGGCGCCCATAGCACAATGGTTACAGCGCCAGTCACATGCACCAAGGCTGGTAGGTTCAAACCCAACCCGGGTCACTAAACAACAATGACAACAGCAACAAGAAAATAGCCTAGCTTTGTGGCGGGCGCCTGTAGTCCCAGCTTCTTGGGATGCTGAGGCAAGAGAATCGCTTCTGCCCATGAGTTTGAGGTTGCTGTGAGCTCTGATGCCACAGCACTCTATGGAAGGAGACATAGTGAGACTCTGTCTCAAAAAACAAACAAACAAAAAGAACTATCATATTATTAAAATTTCATGTTGGAAACCAATGGATTTAAACTCAACACATACACAGAGAGACCTCTACAATGTGCCTTTATTTATCACTTTAGAACACTAGTCACATATTCTAAGGACATGGATACTTGACTTTGAAAATTCTCATTTGGGATTTCCTTTACAATATTTTCTTTTTAAATTCTTCAATGGTGCTAAATATTTGCATTTTATGAGTAAGATTTAAAAAACAAACAAACAAAAAACAAACAAACAAGAAATAGAAGCAATTCAGAAAAAAAGTAGGAAAGAATGTGGTGAAAACATTAGTCATAATAATTATGTTAAACACAAAATACATATAATAATAAAATTGAAATAGTACAGACTATAAATCACTTCACTTACTCTTCTGATATATCTTTTGAACTATAGGAAGTCATGTTACATGCATTTACTTTTATTAAAATAAGACAGACCTAAGAATGTAAAATTAATTTCGAAAATCATGGTTACCTTAGAAATATCTGAGAATATGTTATAAATGTACTAATTGACTAGTTGTAAAGTCAAATAATACCTCAGTCTTACATTTGGGCTTTTACTGAGCATGGATTTGGCCTCTAAATTTGTCCTGTTGAGTATGTGCCTGTCTGCTAATTTTGGTAGTTGCCAAGGAAAGACAGATGATAGAAGAGGTAAAACACAGTTGTTGGGACCATATTGGGGAAAAAGTTGTCCTTGTAAACTTAAGAGGGATTATTTGCAGTCAGCTTCAACAATTATTTATGGAGCTAAATGTTCAGAACTGTGCTACTTGGCACTAATTTTTTTTTTCTAAACTTGGATATTCCAGTTAAAAATCCTTAACTGTCACAGACAAATATTTAGTTTTTGCTTGGAATAGTTGAGTCATTGCTAAATTGCTTGAAGTGGTATTTGAACCAAGGATAGCTTCATTTCTGGTAAAGTAGAATAAAACCCTATTTTAAAAAGCAGTCAATTATCCATTTTTAAATCTCTTTCACTCCTGCTCAAAAATGATAAAACTATAGCCAGTAAGTAACATTGTTATAACTTGCTCTGTAAGATGTTCAGTGGGATAATTTTTAAAACATTTGATTAAATGTTCTTTAAATAGTAAAAGCAGAGACCATATTTTTCTAATACATACCCCATAGCTTATCTGGGACATAAATAAAGGCATTTAATAAATATTTCTTAAACTGACCTGAACTTACCAACAATTCAGAATGAGTTTGAAATAGATACAAATCTAAGAAAATAGAACACTGTATTCTAGACCAATATTTTAAGTCTAGGAGATAGAACGAATAGAAACACCAATTTTATCTATTAGAGTATGAATAAGATAGAAAAAATCATGTATCCACACACAAAATTCGTGTTTATATTTCTTATTTGTTACAGGATATTTTGAGAAAAGCATTTCCTATTTATCTGACTATGCCTTTACAATCTATTCATTATATCACTAGGATTTGAAGGTAGTTTGGTTTGCTATTTAATGAAACATTTCATATATATATATAATATATATATATATCATGTCGACATAGACATTGCTTTGAGGTAATCTAGTGAAAATCTGGGCAGACCTATGTAACTCTATTGATTTTTTTCAATGATTTCTACGGAGGAAATGCATTTCAATTTTACACTGATATAATCTGGGATATGAAATAGTGTTCAGCACCCAAGATTAGAAAAAGAGATTGTCTCAACCTCAAGCAAAACATTAAACTTACTAAGGGTCACCAAAAGATGGCAGAGTAATAAATGTAGTGGTAAAACCAAAACACGACTGGCTTCTATTTGGACTCTCTTATCAGAGAAGAGAAGATTTTTCCTTTTTTAGTGTGCCATAATTGATACTTATGAAGATCAGGCTCTCATGAAAGTAACTTTGCTTCGGGAGATTTAATGAGAAACATTCTGTCTTGCTATTTCTGTACCACATCATGTAAAATGAGACTAACATATAAAAGACAAAAAATCAAATAGTATTTCTGCTTTTAAAAAGATAACACATTAAAAAGCACCATGATGTTATTTCACACCCAGAGTATTTCCACATTTCATGTAGAATTGTATAACTTCAAAACTTAAAAATAGCTTGATCTGAAATGAGACAAAAATGGTGAATACTGTGAAACTAAACTCTTGTGTTTAATGTAGGATTTCATTTTTCTGAAAGCCATTTATGAATAGTGAATCCCTATTTTGTCCTACTGTAATACATATGATATATTCACAAGGAGCATAATATTAAACAATGATTAAACAAGCATGCCCAGAGTTCAATAGAACATCTAAAATATCACTTTTGCTAAACAACTGTTGATCTAATTGATAAATTAAAAGCATATTGCAAACAGAAAAACCTGTAGATTACACTACATTATCTCATATTATCATACATTCGGCCAAAACAGCTGCTTTAATTATTTTAGACACAGAGAAGATTTTAAGTTAACACTTTTGGTTTTGTATCATCAAATATTATTTGCAATACTAAGATTTTCAATTATATTACCCAGGCTAATATAAGAACAGCCTATAGTGGTTATGTTTGGACGGTAGGATAACACATAACTATTACTTTATCCATCAAGCTTTATTAGACTTACCTAGTTTTCTACAAAGAACATAAATAATACACATCAAATACATTTACATGCACATATTTGCATGTACCTACATATGTATGTAAGTATAATTTATATGTATAAATTGTAATCAAATGAACAATAAGATCACCTTTTAAAATATCAAAGATATTATTACATATAGTCATCATTCTTGTTAAAGTGGGCTAAGCAGATTTTCTTCCTGCCTGGTGATTGAGACTTCTTAATATTAGAGAAACTATTGATACAATGCATTAAAAAAGGCTGAAGTTCAGAAAAACCTGAACATCAATCATTTCTTCTATATCCAGCATGAGTTAATACAATTCATTTGCTCTTTAGGTAGTTGTAATTAGAGTTGGAGATAATTTAAGAATCTTTAGATATAAAATTTGGGAAACATCAAATAAAATAATTTGATTCTCATAAGACTGCTTAAATGCTAGGGAGGCATGAGTTCTAAAAGCAAGGGAAATATATAAGCTATTTTGACCAAAAAACATACGTGTTATTATAGCCTTAGGAAGAATGTCTGCAGTGTACCTTGTTAAGGACTGCTCTTTTCCCCTTTATAGGCTGCACACAGTGAAAACACACTTGCTTGAATAAATTTTTTATCTAAAGGCTTAAGCCGTGATAATTAGGCTAAGGCACTCTACATTACCCACTATTGTAATTCATAGGTACTGCTGATTCCAGTTGGCATTCACTAAGTAGGCAGAAAATTGCAGCAATTATTGAAAATTATTGGGTTTTAAACACAGTGTACTCGATTCTCTTCTCCCAGCCCTCTGCAAACCACATGAAAAAAATTTTTTATTAGGAAAATAATAAATTACACTGCTTCAGCATCCAGAAAAATAGATTTGTGAAAATTATATTATATATATTTTTTATTGTTGTTTGTTCCAAACAAAAAATATTCACTTTTTTTCTGCCAATTGGAATCATAGCTTTCACTTTTGCTCAATTTCCTTTGCTTAACATACTTCATATTTGTCTATCCCTACTAAAAGTTCCACTCAAATCTCACCTCCTTAAAGAAGCCTTTTCTAATTTCCTTAGAAATACTTTATATTTTTCTCTACCATACTTTCAAAATATTTTTCATAGCTCTCGCAAGCACTTAATCTTCCTGTTAATATAATTATGTATATGTAAGTTTCCCTACTATAGTTTAAACACATGGTGGAGCTCCCAACACCTACCTTAACAACCTGTACATTACTGAAATTAATTGATAAGATAAATATATGTTAGGCTGAGTGACTCTTAAACAGAATATTTCAAGCTTACTGACTCTTAAAACAAAAATACCTTTTCATTATTAATTCCCAAAAAGAATTTGTCTTTTTTGCTATTTATTTTGTTTTGAGTCAGATCAAGAATGTATGTTTAGATGACTATTAAATTGAAGTAATATTAAAATATAATTCAATTATAAATAAACTACTGTTTGTTTAATATTTACTAAGATAAGTTATCTTTAAACATGACTTGGCATGTACAATAACAATTCTAAGTAAATTTCTACCAAGTTTGAATAATCATAATCACATGCTCTTTGAAAGATGATACAACCTATTTATAATATTCCCTCAGGTAAAATTAGATTTTAAAAATGTCATGTAAATTAAAAATAAATAACCTTGCATTATGCCAGATTAAATTTCATTTTTCACAAACAAATGTCATACATTTATAATAAAAGTCACTAATCCCAGAGAAGGTATCTTCCAATTTATGTCACTGCCAGAGAAATGGGTAATTTTATGTAGCAGGTCATTGATACCTCAAAGATTTTTACTGCCAATATCAAACTCCATACAGTAATTTATTAAACCACATTTTTAGAGAATCCCACTTCTGCTGTTCTGAACTAGAAGGCAATCTACTTTCTCTAATGGAGCCTTTGAAATTCAGCAACATAAGAAGCAGAAAACATTAAAAGATCTCACATGTGAAACACAGAATTCAATTTATGTCTAAAAAGGTTTCTTTCAAAATTGCATAATGTTCAGTATACTGAAGAGGTACTGCACTCCTGTGTTTATAGCAGAACTATTCACAGTAGCTAAGAAATGAAATCAACCTAGGTGTCCAACAGCAGATGAATGGTTCATGAAAATGTGGTACACATACTCAATGGAACACTATTCAGCCGTAAAATAGAATGAAATCCTGTCATTTGAGGAAAATGGTTACAACTGAAGAACATTATGTTAAGTAAAATAAGCCAGGAACAGAAAGTGAAATACCGCATGTTCTTAATCGTATGTGGAATCTAAAAAGAAAGTTGATCTCATAAAAATAAAAAATAAAACAGGATGCTAAAATCCGGGAAAGGTAGGGAGAAGGGGCATGATAGAGATTGGTTAAAGGACACAAAATTTCTAGATAGAGTATCTAGATAGGAAAACTAAATTACCATTTTTTAAAGCCCTGTAGGGTTATAGTTTCAAATAGCGTGGAGGAGGATTTTGAAAGCTCCTAACAAAGAAATGATAAATATATAAGATGATAGGTATGCTAATTACTCTAATCTGATCACTTTACATTATATGTATTGCAACATTACTATGCACCCTATAAATACATACAACTAATGTGCTGACCTAAAGATCCTTTTAAACTTTTAAAAAACCAAATAAAATTTATAACCAACAAATAAAACAAAAACATTACTGATATCTACATAATGACACGTCACATTAGTAAGACAATTGCCAGTTTTGTCCTGAGTCTGTATGGATTCAAAAACATTATGAAGTAGGCAAAGCAGGTGTGACTTTAGTACTGTGAATATTCAAATTAGGTATCTAGTGAGTGGCAGGCCTTCTGCCCTTACCTGAATCCCAAAGAAGATTTGAACTTTGGGGCTGGCAGTTCTCACTCCTGTAATTCTAGCACTCTGGGAGGCCGAGGCATGTAGTTCGCCTGAGCTCATGAATTCGAGATCAGCCTGAGCCAGACAGGGGGAGACCCCATCTCTTAAAACAGCTGGGGGATGTGGTGGGCACCTGTAGTCGCCACAGGAGGCTGAGGCAAGGAGATCATTTGAGGCCAAAAATTTCAGGTTGCTATGAGCTATGATCCCACGGCCCTCTACCAAGGTTGACTGAAGTGAGACTCTGTTGCAAAAAAAAAAGAGTTGAACTTTGTCCCGGGAACATTACAATGTTAGTTAACAACAGTAAGTTGATGTGTCCTTACTAAATTTACGTCTACTAAATTAATCAGTTTTATTCTGGATATTCTGTGAACTAGACTCTCAATCATTATAATCCCACAAATGATAGCTTCTCCAAGTAGTAACAATGAGCAAAAAAGAGCAACTTGTTTTCTGATAGTTGCAATCATCATGATAGAAATGGTATCAGTAGAGTTCAATCTACTCACATACTGTAAGCTGAAGCCTAAATCTTTACAATAAAAACTTTCAGGTAAAATTATTGTTCATAACCTATATCAGACATACAAATTGTCCCAGAAGATTCTATCTTCTGATTAGATTTAATATATTCTGAGCCGTGTTCCCATTACATGAAAGAAATTGTCATAATAAATATGATATTTATTACATATTTCTAGCTCACTATAAAATTTACTAATGCTAATTAGGTTGGGTGTTAAAAGCAAGGACTCGTGGATCTTGAAATCAATCAATTTAATTTCTACTCAGTTAAAGTGAATTATTCACTAGGTAATATGAATGTAGCTTAATAATTTTTTTGTAAGCTTAATAAATTTTGTTATGCCAAATTTTCATATCTGAGAAACACATTAAATTCTAAATCCAAAATGAATATTTTAGGAAGAAGTCAGGATGGGACAAAAGTAAAAGGTATTGTCAGATATTGCTAATTTAGCGCTTAGAATTGCATAAGCTTTTCTTTCACGTGTCTAACTAGACCATGACAAATTGACGTTACATAGCATAAACCAATTTGCAATAGACTTCTATGAAAAGGCAGAATGGATATAAAATCTTAGTGAAAAGAATTCTAAATAAATTGTTTTTTCTAAAATTTGGAAAATCTGGGATATGTATGTACATACAAGTACCATAATCCACCTCCATGATTTACTTTAGTATAAACTGAATAGTAGCTTTATATTATTACGAATACTTCCTGATTATATAGGCCTCATTATAGAATGGCTGTTCCATATCACATAATTTTAAAATAGATGGGAATCCCTTGTATGGATCATTCTTTATTTGTGTATTCCTTTAGATTTAACGAGCCAATTTATATGATGTTCCAATATTATTTTTCCTGAGAGAAGGTAGCACATTTCAACATGAGAGACAGAAGAGAGGAATGACATTTGGTTACAGTGGCGTATTTGTGTCTTAGACAATTGGCTATTTTCTAATCCTGTAAGTGAAGTTAAAGACTTTTGCCAAGATTCTGCCTCTCTATGATATTACCCAGCTCTATAAGGGAATAAGTCATATAGATATTGTTAGGGCATCCTTCTTCAACTCAGCAAGATTGGGGGAGGGTGGGACAACTAACATGAAAAGACTTCAAGTCAACTGTTCAGTTGGCAGACATTTTGGTTTGGCCACGGTAATCAAGTTGCTGTTGGACTGTGTTGTCAGACTCGATCTGTGAAAGATTTAGGATTTGAGTTCAAAGTCGGGTTTGAGTCCTACATTCCTGACTTCTCCATGCCCAGTCAGTCCACAGAGTTTATTATTTATGTTTCTACAGTTACGTCCAAATATGCATTTTGTAGATAAAAAAAAAAAAAAAATGACGATTACTTACTACGTGGAAACCCTGAGTTTCTTTTGATTAAGCCTTAAGAAATGCTGATCAGGCCATCACACGTGAGCTTTTCCATTTATGCATTGTGAAATTGTAAAGAAGGAAAAAGAAATTTGTGCCAGTTTTACTGTGCACCTCAAACTGCAAAAGTCACAGCCACGGTACATGACAAGTATTTACTTAAGTTGAAAAACATCTTAGGAGGTCAGGCAATTAATTTGGCAAACTCACCCTAGAATAAGTACCACATGTCTCCTTGCTGAATATCACTGGGGTCAACTTCGAGGTACTTCCCTTGGGAAACTGTGCACTGATGCCAGCACCTCGCCCACCTTCAAAGCAATTTTGGAACTCTTTTTCTGGAATGGCCATTGGAGCTGTCATACTAGGTCTGATAATTAACTTTGTGAACTCATCCTAGAAAAAGCTCTACATACCTCATTGCTGATAGTACTATGGTCACCAGATACCAAGGGAAGTACTTTTGCAGGTTTTTTGTTACTGGTGTTGAGATAGAGTCTCACTTTGTTGCCCTCAGTAGTGTGCTGTGGCGTCATAACTCACAGCAACCTCAAACTTCTGGGCTCAATCAATCCTCTTGCTTCAGCCTCTTGAATAGCTAGTATTACCGGCCCCCACCACAATGCAGGTTATTTTTCTTTTAGAAACGAGGTGTCACTCTTGCTCAGGCTGGTCTAAAACTCCTGAGCTCAAGCAATCCACCCACCTCAGCATCCCAGAGTGGGAAGAGGAGTTCTCTGAGGGTGGCCATAATGATATTCAGCAATGAGGTATCTGGCACTTTTACTAGATTGAGTTTGTGAACTTAATTGTATGACCTTATATATTCATAGGTAGAAAGCATGAACAGAAAGTATGTTCTCACTGACAGCAATGTGTTGTTCCAGATAAACTTAATCTTAATGAAACTTTTCCTAGGCATAGTATATAAAGGAAAAGCATAATTTATGTAGGACTTGGTACTATCCTCAATTTCAAACATCCACAGGGGGTCTTGGAAGATTTTCCCCACACATAAGGGGACTAATGTATATACAAATAACGTATCATTTGAATTGAGCTTTAGAAATAAATTATAACAACTTAACAATTAATTTTACTCTAGTAGATTTTTTTTGTATTCTTTGAATACAAAAATTCTTTTTTTGTATTCCTTTGAGGCCAAATAATGGACTTGCACATGCTCTCTGCATATAGATAATAGTAATCATTCATTTTGAGAATATTTCCTATAAGTTACAATCAGGGATAGTTAAATCCTCTGGGGGAAAAATAGTAATGTTCAAAATAAGCCAATAAGCTATTTAATATCTATTACTGAGACACAGTATTTTTAATTTAGCACGTGATTTAAGTAGTTTGACTCATGTGATTTATTTTCAAAGTACGAGACTGGGGTGCTCATACACATTCCTTTATTATTTAAAAATATGATTCTTATGGTCTTGCCAAGACTCTTTTATATACTTGTGAAAGATAAATTATGCCACAGAAAGCCTTTCATTATTAAAGGCAGAATAAGATGGGCATCTCTATTTAATCATCGAGGCAGGAAGGAAGGAAACACATCACCTTGCTGGCGAGGCTATCAAATGTTAGTAAGTGTCAAAAAAAATTTTTTAAATGTCATCAATAAAACAATAGACTTTATAAAAACAAGATGTCATTGCAGTTTGAAACCTCTTCCACTTTAAAAAACTAAGATAATTCTTTTTATTTTTGAAATATAACATGTGAGAAAATAAATTTCTTGTACAGAGGTTTTTATTTACATTTGGTTTAACATTTCTTCCCCAGACTGATGTGTGATACCATTTAAGTTAGTTATCTAGTGGAGAATAGTTTATTCTGCACATATAATAAAAAAGTTCTTTTCCTATTTATCTTATACAGCGAATTGACCACTAAATTGATTTAAGTCCTTTAATTGCTAATCCCTAGAAGAAACGTCATAAGCTTGACCTAATACTCCTAATTGCACTATTAAATTTTAATATTTCTTATTATCCCATCATAAAATTGAGATATTATAATTGAAATGAGTTGATTCTAAGTATTCTAAATACATCCTTTTTAGATAGGCGATTATGATAAATTTTAGCAGTAATTTCAGAGAATGTCCAAGAGAAATGATTCAAGAGGTTTGTTTTGGGTGAAGGGTCTTGATCAAAATGGAGATCTTCAAAGATGCAAATTACTCAGGAAAACAAAAAGATACTTATTGCTTCATCTTGATTTCTTATAAGGAAAAGAAAGAAATCAGTATATCTTTATCATTAGGTCAGAATTTAAGGATGACTATTTTATTGAATAATGTCACAGAAAACAGACTTAAAAGTTAGAAGTCCAAGGGAACTTCCAGTTACTATTTCAAAAGCAAGTCAATAAATTTTTGGTCATGGGTCATGATGGGAGGAGCCATATACATACTTTTTTTGTAACTCAACTTTTGTTATTACTGATAATTGCCTTTCTATTAATAAAAGAAATGATTATGGACATGCCTACATGGGAGAAAGGGACACCATCCTGGTGGTGAGAATGTCAAAGAGTAGAGTAGGTGCTTACTGGACAAGGACAGAAGCCAGCTGAGGCTGTGGAAAAGGAGAAGAGAGAGAGGGTGGGGAGCCACAGGGGTCTTAGCAGTCACCTTGGGCCTGCAGAGTATAAACACCCAGTGACTTGCCAGCAAGACAGTGTCCTGTGGGTCTAATTACTGGCCCTACAAGTGATATTTGTCAAATTTAGTCTCTATTTTACCATAAGCCATTCACTTATTCATAAAATAGATAATTAATTAGCTCTAACCCTGCACCAGACACTGTGGATATACTTTGAGCAAGAGCAGAACAAACATAATCTTTCTCCTCATGGTTCATTAACTTCACTAAGAAGAACAGACAAACAGGCAATTATAAAGAAATTTCAGAAGCATTATGAAGGAAAAACATAAGAGGTGCCTTAACCAACTGCCTCGGTCAGGGAAAGCTTCCTAGAAACAGTCAGTGCTAACTGGAACTTCAGTCTCTAAGTAGGAATTGGTTAAGCAAAAGGAGAGAGAATGTAGGGGAAGACAAGAAGCCACGCTAGAGTATTTTAAGTATAAAGAATATGTGAAATGATTTGGCAAGGAAAGGGAGAATGGCTCATTTCATAAGCTAAAAGAAATTCAACATTTATGGAAATCTACTTAACCTTGGAAGAAATGACATTGCCTCCATCCGTTTTCTGCTACTGTAACAGGATTCTTGGGACTGCATAATTTAATTTTAAAAAATTATTGGCTCCCAATTCTAGAGGCTGGGAAGTTTAAGACCGAGGCACTGGCGTCTGATGACGATGTCCTTTCTGCAGCATCATAACAAGGAGGGATGCATCATATGGGCGAGGGAGGGTAAGGTGAGTGCAAACCCACTCCTGCAGTAACGTTACTAATCCATTCACAAGAGTGGTACTCCTGTGACCCAAACACCTTCCACTAGGCTCTGCCTTCCAAGACCCCCACAATAGAGATACAGTGCCCAATACAAGAACATTGGGGGACACAGTCAAACCATAAAAGTCATTAATAGGTTATAGTTTTCAATAATTTTTTGGTTAGAAGTGACATGACTGTATTTTATGTTAGGAAAATGTATGCTGTCTCTATGCAACAAATTACCACAAAATTAATGGTTTAAATAGCACATATTTTTTTATGTCACAGTTCTGTGGCTCAGAAGCCAAGTCATGGGTTGGCTGACTCCTCACTTAGAGCCGTGTTTTTCGATCTTTTTTACCTCATGGCACACTTGAACTATATTTATACTTCCACAGCACACTTAAATTATGTTGCTCAAAGAAAAAAAAGAAGAAGCAGAGTAAAAAGAATACACTTACTATTCTTTGAACTTCTTTTGAAAATAATTAAATTAATATCTTTAAATTTTTTCATGGCACACCTAAGATCCCCTCACAGCTCACCAGTGTACTGTGGCATACGGGTTGAAAATCACTAGCTTAGAGTCTCACAAGTCTTCATCAAGACGTCTACTAAGACTGAGTTCTCATCAGAGGCTCAGCTGGGAAAAGATCTTCTTCCAAGCTCCCTAAGGTTGTTGGCAGAATTCATTTTCTTGTGTCTCTAGGTTACATGGCAGTCCAAAATGGAAAGAGAAAGTACGTCTTGAGCATAGTTTTACATAATATAATAACTACAGGAGTGAAATCTTATTGTATTAGTCATTCTATTGGTTAGAAGCAAGTCACAGGTCCCACCCACACTCAAAGAGACAGAATTACATAGGCATGAACACCAGGAGGTGAAAATCACGGTAATACCTTATATTCTACCTTCAGACTCTCGCTCAGTTGGAAGAAGAAAATGGAAAGAAAGAAAGAGAATTGAGATGCACATTGATACTAGCCTACTCTGAGGCAGAAGACTTAGAAATAGTGTGTCAGAATGGGTACAGGTGATTGCACTAATGTACACAACTATGATTTAACAATAATAAAAAAAAAGAAATAGTGTGTCAGATTCCAGAAATTTCTAGCATACAAAAGGAATAGAATGTTGTAATTGAATTTATGGATTGAATAAAAGGGAGGAATATAAAGTGATGCCCAAATTAAAAATCTGGGCAACTAGATGTGGGTGATCACTGTCATATGGAATTCAAGAGGAGGAATTGGTTTTGAAATTCTTCATGGTGAGTTCAATTTCACATTTTGAATTTGAGTTTTAAACATTGTAAATTTGAGAGAACTATAGTGCACTCTATAATCAATATAACTGTTATTACAGAAATAACAGTTAAGGAGAAAAATTATTATTTAAAAAAATAGTTACAGTTGCATACACTTAAGAGACTGACAAAAATTAACTTGTCTTCAACAGAGATGATTCTTCTAACAGGCAGATGCCTTGGCCTCAGTAATTAGTTGAGAAGGGTGAGGACCATTAGATACAGCCAAGTAGGCACTATTTAGATGACAATCTTTCTATTAAGTATCTGTGAGTGACAAATAGCAAGAACTTTGGAATTGTCACCTGGTATCCAGAGGAAGCTGAAAAGTCCTGGCAAAGATGCTAAGAAAAAGGTCTAAAAATGAAAAACTCCAATATAGTACAAATTTCTTAGGAAAAATATTGGGGACTCTGTACTAAGTTACTTTTTATTCTAACTGTCTTAATTGGTTTTTTTTAACATCAAGAACTTTACAAAAAACCTGTTAAAAATATTAGCTATATTGTAGCAGTGTTTTATGTAAGAAACGTTAGAAAGAAGGCTATCTTTCACACATGTGGACAAAAATATCTCTAACGCCACAAGCAACATTTGGACCAGATGATAGAGACTTTTTGTTTGGTTGGTTGGTTTATTTTCGATTTATTTTTTAAGGCTCTTAAAGGAAAGGGTAACTCAGAAAAGTAGTGGAGGACTGAGGAAAAGTAAGATGTAGACATTGGCACGTGTCTGTAACCAAGGCCAACTGCAGTGCAACTGCCTTCTGACCCATAGTATTTGTAAAACACCACGGACGTAAGATCTTGCTAGAGATGTGAAAAAATATACCTTAAAACAGGTTAATCTGGTAAACAGTAATCTGATCAGCTTATCACTGGAAGGGGTAAGAGAGGGAACAGCTACTTGGCACTTATTTGCTCACCCTACTCTTTGGTACAGCTCCCACGATTCTCAGCTCCAGGCGGAGGCAGCAGAGCTGGCCGTGCACCTGATACTGCGTTAAAGATGCCAGAGGAGCGCTGGGAGGCAATGGATGCTTCCTCTGCAAAACAATTGGAGAAATTTGAACAGCCAGTGATTGACAAAAATTCAGAGACTTCCTAATTAAATGCACTTCTCACCCTCATTGCCATAATCAGAGGAAATCTTGCATAGATGATTAACTCTCATCATCCAGGAATAGCTGAAGGTAGAAAGGTAAGTTAGAAAATCTCCATTTTAATTAATTTTGTGATCATGTTTTTATTAAATAGAATGCCAATCTCAAAGGTTTCCAAAAGGAGCAGTGAGCTAGAACAGAAGGTGGTGCTAAGCAGTCTCTTACCTCCATTCGCCTTTAAGGTAAGTCCAGACTGGACTGACAAACTGAAGTCAGTGTGACATTTTCTGTTCTTAGTCAAATCCCAATGATCAACCATCCGTAAAAAAGAAGCCACATGGTGCAAGTTTGAGATTTTAAATTTTATGCCATGTATAATCTCAATTTTTGCCACTCTAAATCATCTACAAACCCCTAGTAACAGGAATTGCATAACTTTGTTTTAAACAGAGCCTCAAGCTGTTGCCCTGTGTAGAGAGTTGTGGCATCACAGCTCACAGCAACCTCCAACTCCTGGGCTTAAGCTATTCTCTTGCCTCAGCCTCCCAAGTACCTGGGACTACAGGCACCTGCCACAACGCCTGGCTATTTTTTGGTTGTAGTTGTCCTTGTTGTTTGGCGGGCCCGGGCTGGATTCGAACCTGCCAGCTCTGGTGTATGTCGCTGGTGCCTTAGCTGCTTGAGCTACAGGCGCTGAGACAGAACTTGCATAATTTTTTAAAATGACATTATTAACCTATTAACCAGAAGTATAAACAGATGCATATTATTTTATGTGTGGGTAAAAAGAAAGAAAGAAAGCTCAAAAGAAATGGATTTCCAGTTCACTCGAATGTGCACTCAGCTATGCACTCAATAGCTAAAGAAAATGCCCCCTCTCTCCTTCTCCCCACCACACAGTCCAATTACCTGCCAATGCTAGATCAATCATTTATAAAAAAAAAAAAAAAAAAAAAAAAAAAGATTATTATGGGCTGAATTATGTCCTCAAAATGGATGTGATGTGTCCCTCTAAACCTCAGGAAATGAATGCACCTGGAACAGAGCCTTAAGAGAGGTGATTCTAAGTCTTCAGGGCGGCTCCTCGTCTGATTGACTTGTGTCTTTATAAGAAGAGGTTAGACACAGACACAGATGGAAGGAAGTCGCCATGAAGACACTGAAGAATTTCATCAATAGGCTACAGAGAAAAGCCTCAGAAGAAACCAACTTTGCTGACACCTTCATCTTAGACTTCCAGCCTTCAGGTTATGAGAAAATTAATTTCTGTTCTTTGAGCCACTTGGTCTGTGGTACTTGTTATTACAGCCATAGCAAATGAATCTAAAGACTAAGTTAAAAATTAGGACCACGGGCTGGGCAAGGGGCTCACACCTACAATCCTAGCACTGGGAGGCCAAGGTGGGAAGATCACTTGAGGTCACAAGTTTGAGATCAGCCTGAGCAAAAGCAAGATCCTGTCACTACTGAAAATTAAAAAAAAAACAAAAAAAAATCATCCAGGCATAGTGGTGGACACATTGTAGTCCCTGCTACTTGGGAGGAGGAGGTAAAAGGATCACTTGAGCCCAGGAGTTAGAACTTGCTGTGAGCTAAGCTGATGACATGGCACTCTAGCTCAGGTCACAGGTGACAGATGGAGACTGTCTCAAAAAAAAGGCAATGATTTAAACACGATAAATATCTTTGTATATTAGAAGGACAGAAAATTAAGAAACATGACTAGAGTCATGTGCTGGCTGAGAGAAGAAGGCAGAAACCCCTGGTATAAAATGGAGTAAAACAACTAGATGCAAGGACTAGACCCTACTCACTGCTTAAAACTTAAAATAATTCTAGCAATAGAATGGGGCTATTTATTGTTTCTGTTGTTATCTTTTGAAGAAAAAGTTCCCAATCTAAGAAGAGAGGTAATTACAAACAAAGCCTTTCCATTAGAAAATGAGCCAAGCCACCAACTGACTTAGTACCAAAATCTGTAATACTTCCCAAAATCACCCAGGGCAGAAGTCCCAGCACTGTCAAGGTTCTAGACTTAGAGCTCCAGGTACTACTGTGTGGAAACAACCACAAACTAACTTATGACAAAGCACAAAATGAAAATGAGAACAAACTTTATGTATGTGATTAACCTGCTAGCCAAAACTCCAAAACACATGAAATCTAATATTAAAAAAGATAGCACCCCAAATAAATCATCAGAAGCTTCAATTCTAACTACATAAATAAGATGCTTAAAGGTTTTGAACTATGTATTGCTAGCATCTTCATTGAGGTAAATGAAATATCACCTGAAAAATGATCACTAAAGTAGAAATAAAATCAAGTAGAAAACTTTTTAAAAAGTACAAATTATATTTAAATAATTAATTAGAAAATTTTTCAAAGAATATATTCACTAAAAGAATACATTTAAAATAATAAATGCAGGTGGGAAACATATTCATTTTTTATTGCTATATAATCGATACTAATGAGGCAGAAAATGACACATTTTCCACTTGCTGGGAGTCTAGGCAAGGGTAGCTGGGACTCATAAGAATGAAACTAAGGTATTGACTTGACTGTATTGCCTCTGGATTTGGGGGTTGTCTTTGAAGTTCCTATGAGTATTGGCAGAATTCATTTCCTTGCAGTTATAAGACTGAGGGTCTAGATCCTAGAGACTGCCCACAGTTCCTGACCACGTGGTCCTCTCCATGATCAGATAAGAGCAGGGCAGCTTACCTTAAAGGCTGGCAGGAGAGCATCTCAGTCCAATCTTCAGTAACAAAAAACACAAAACATAACCCAATTGATGAAGTGATGTCTTACCACCTTTCCTGTTTCCAACTGGTTAAAAGAAAAGCACAGGTTCTGTCCATCACTCAAGGGAAGCGGCTCATGCATGGGCATGACTGGTTGTGGTTACTATCTTGCCTTGTGTCCACTACATGTTGATGTCTAAAAAGTAATAGAAGGCAAAAGACCAGAGGGAAAATAAGAAAATCTCACATTAACACATCACAGAGAACTCGAGAATACTAAGGTAAAGAGAAAATTTTAAATGCTACCAATTAAGAAAAGAGAAATTGCCATTAGATTGACAGTATAGACTGCTCATCAGTAACAATAAATCACATAAGACATCAGACTAAAATTGTCAATATTCAGGGATGGAGGAGGTACTGCAAACCTAGAACCCCATAAAAAGTTAACCTATTCTTCAAGACCAGAAGGAAAAAAGTCATTTACGGACATTCAAATACCATAAAATCTCCACTAAAATAATTGCTTGAAGGAGGTACTTGGACAACAAAGGTGAACAGGTGTACGAAATGGTTACACATACAACAAAACTAAGCATGGGAATTGAGAATTCTATGTTGGCGAATCTAGTTAAAATCAATAATAAAACAAATATAACTACAAGCAATGAATCACAGTATCTTCTGTTGCCTGCTCTCTTGCTAAATATTTATTCCATTTCCCGCAGCCATTTCACAATTTTTATTTTCTCCTCCTCTCTCTTCTCCTTCCTTTTCAGCTCCTACTGAACTTAACTACTTCTGGTAGGAAACAAACCTGCATTTCTTTTGGCAGTCAGATGTGAATATGAAGGCCAGACTAGCTGGTTCCTCTGCTCTGAGAATTAACGTTCATCTTCAGTCTTTGGGTCTGAGTGACCTAAACCAGTTCTGGCTCTAGCATGGGATAATGACACGCCATCAAAGAAATCGAGAGTAAAAGCCAAGGCATCACTAAACTTTTGGCCACAATCAGTCAGCATCCGCTTGTATTAAACGCAGAATTAATTGTTATGCTTTGTAAAAATTGGCCAGTCATAAGATGCTTTCAAGAGGAAAGATTATTTTACCTTATGTATTTTTCAAAATTGCGTATGCTAAGGGATAGTTGCACTTTTAGGCTTTCCTTTATTTTCATTACCTTTTCAAAAATGAGCCAAGATCTGGTATCCTTAAAACCTATACAGGTAGTAAGTTTTCAAATAATGTCTTTTCATTATGATTTTGATGAGTGGAAGAAAAAATAAATATAATTGACTCCCAGCCATGGCCACTGTCTATATGGAGTTGGTTTGTTCTTCTGGTGCTTGTGTGGATTTTCTCCTGGTATCTGGTTTCCTGCCACGTCCCAAAACAGTACACGGGAGGCTCCTTGGCAGGTCTCCACTGTCCGGTGGGGGTGCGCCATGCAGTGCACTAGTATCTTGTTCAGGACTAATTTCCCATTGGAAATGGGAACTTCCGGGATAGGCTGTGACCATCTAGGACCCTGAACTGGAATAAGCAGACTGGAAAAGGAATAAAAGAATACAAATTACTGGAGAGTAAAAATCAGTGAAGTATGCGGTAATCATAAAGACGCATGACAATGAACAATGAGCTAGGAAAGCCTCAGCTCACTTGCTGCACTGGGGATACTTTTTGATCTTTTTGACCTTCCTGATGCTAGAAAGTGCTCTTCACAATTTTTGCTATGCAAATATTTATTCCTCGATTGAAGCCACCACCATTATGGCAATTGTCATTTGCTGATTCACCCCAAACTGGGTAAATACATTTATCTTACTTGTTTTTAGGAATCTTTCTTAAATATTTGTATAGCTCATGTCTATTTCAATGTTTAATATTGGAAGCATTTTTGTCTTTATTTAGAAGTTTGATGATGTTTCTATTTCCAGAAACACACTGTAGGAACTAATTTTGTTTATAGCAATTAGCCTGTAGTAAACTTGGTTTCATTACATGATATTTCACTTAAAGTTGCAGTGTCCAGGAACCTACCGATAACATTAAGTTGGAATTTACTGTATTTATTTATTTTCATTAACTGTTTCAGTTCACACTGGACCAGCTATATTGCTTCAATATCTTCCTCAAGGGGAAACAGGTTCAAGCCAACTTTATATTCCAAATAGGATATTGACTGTGAAGCAAAATTTCAATCCTTTACTCAAATTAGAATTTGTTAGCTCTAGGTCAAAACCACTGTTCTACTTACTGGTTTATTGCTGGTTTTGTCTTGTTTCTTCTTCTATCAATGATAAGAAGAGTAATATATTTAAATATCTTCAATTGAAACAAAAGGATTAACAGTTAACATAAAGCTCAGGGCAAATGGCAATCCACTGCTGAACTGAACCTGAGAATAACAAGCAAATGAATCATCAGCTTGCTTCGGTATTGCCAAAACACTGACAGAAAGAGATTCTTTTAAGTATCAACAAGAATAAGAATCTTTTTAATACTGGTTAATTTTATGTCTAATTTGACAAAGATTATCATTAAAGCATTTTTTAAATGAATGGTAAAATAAAAAAGAATGCATAATTGCAGAAAGGTTTGCACATGGTTCTCCCCTTTTATTGCTTCAAACGATCTTCTCTCATTAACACTGCTCATAAGTTATCTCGCAGACCTGAATATACAATTTAGCTGAGTAACTAGTTTCAGAATTACTCTAAAAATCTATTGTCTACAATTAAAAATGGACACAAAAAGCAAAATAAGGGAAAATAGATGTAAATATATAGAGTTTTTGTACAGTAAAGATCAAATTACACTAATTGACTAATAAGCAGAAGTGTAAGTACCAATAATTCATTCTAATTATTTAAAAACTCCTCATTCAGGGCGGTGCCTGTGGCTCAAAGGAGTGGAGTGCCAGCCCCATATACCAGAGATGGCAGGTTCAAACCTGGCCCCGGCCAAAAACTTCTAAAAAAAAAAATCTCCTCATTCAAAGCATCCAACACATCCTTCATATGGAACCACAGTGACAGTTTTATATAAATAACAGAATAAAGAAAATTTAAATTAACAATGTACCATGTGCTCAAAGAGTTTGGTGAATAATGTAATCATCAGCAAAGCTAGTGATCTTCGAAGAAGAATAAAAACAAGAGACCTTTTGGTTTCTTCCTGTACAATTGGCTTTTCAGAGTATTGGAACTGTCATAAAATAATTCATCTATCCCAAAAAGGGGAATGTTCCAAAAGGACCTCAAGTATAGAATATAAGGATATTAATAGTTCCTATGTCATGTGTTATATAAAATATTTACACTTGAATGAAATTGGATTATAGTGACTATAAATAGATTATTTCAGTTAGCAAAACTATAATGCCCTAGGGCTTAGTCTTGGTGGATACACTCCTCACCTCACCTCCGCCTCCTTCAGCCCCCAAAGTAAAAAGTAAGATGCGTTTGAAAGAATCTTACTTCCAAGTCTATAAATCAAATGTCTACAAAAGATTTAAGCTTTCTTGGCTCTCAGTACCATAGATCTCATCTTAGAATCAGGATTTTATAATTTAATTCCATACTCTTGAGAAGTCTGACTCAATGCACATATAAGGAAAGCAAAATAGGCTTCACTGCTGAGCAATTTTGTTTTCCAAGACACTGAGCGGTTTGTTGATGTGTTCCATCTTCTGCATTTGTTATGTGGATTGAAGAGTGTGGTTGCAGACACACCTGCATCCAATTTGAGTAACACAAACACATGGTTAGCTGGCAGAAGTAAGAAACTAGAATGCATAGGAGGGTTTTTCTCAGTGATGCCAGTTACCTATTTTTACTGTCTCCTCTTTTATGGAAGTAAACAATACTTAAGATTACAGAGCAAGGCAGACAAGTTTTGTTTTGTTGGGGGGAGGGCGTGTGTGTGTGTGTGTGTATTTTTGCCAAATCCAAATAACTTGAAGATAGTAATGACAATAATTTATTTTACATTATTACTTCCATCCATCCTCGTAAATCTTCAAATGTTAAATTAAATGACTCAGATTTTAAAATAGCCTTACATGGTAGTTGTGTGCTAGCTCTTGTTTTACAATAGATAAACTAATGCAAGTGGATTAATTGCTTTGCCAGAGGATATATATAAATCCTGTGTTAGAATCTGACATGGAATCCAGACATCATGCACTAAGCCTTCATAGGAGTTTAGAGCCACTAATAATTTTTTTTTCCAGTACTTTTACTTGAAAATACTATAATATTAATAATTACACATAGAGCTCTCAAGCATATTGTCTTAGTGGTAAGCTTATTACATATCTTTGGTGAAATAATTTCTGCTACCCTATTATGTTATCAAAACTTTCTTCTTCAACATTTCATAAGCCAAACAGAATAGCTGAAAATTGAGGGCTCTGAAGAAAAATGTTCAACTTGTTTTTTTCAAACAAAATAAAAGCTTCCAGTTTGCCTTTACTAAGTATAAATTGATAGTTGAAAAAAATGTGTGCTTATAAGTTAGGAGATGATAACTATTGATAGATAATAATGTTTTGTGAAATAAGGTAATACCTTATAACCATCCTTTACTGATAAGAGTTTACATTTAATTCATTGTAATTTAATTCAACATGTTTCTGGAGTGTCAATCTCTATCTGAATCCCATATTGAACTTAGCAAATGTCAGCCTCTTAAGAAGCACTGAAAGAATAGTTTTGCAATAAATTGTAGGATTTAAAGTAAATAAAAAGATCATGTGACTTCTACATGATTTCATCTTAGACTTTAGAACATCTTTAATTTCTAGGACCTTAAGTCTTTCATGGTCTAGCTTGTAGTTGGCATGTCTGTGATAACATTTTATTTAGTTAAACTGTGAAATGAAGTTGCCTATGATTGTTTTCACATCTTTCTTATGATTCTAGTGAAAGGTAACCAAAACTACTGTCTATTTAAATTCCTTTCTTTCTTTTTTGTTTTTATTGTTGGAAATTCATCAAGGATATGAAGAACCAGGTTAGGTTACACTGATTGAATTTGTTAGGTAAAGTCCCTCTTATAATTATGTTCCACCCCCCAAATGGTGTGTCACACACCAAAAGTCCTCCACCCCTACCCTCCTTCCCTCTCACTACCCTCCTCTTCCCTCACCCCCCACTGTGTACAAGATCATTATATAATTGTCCTCATATCAGAATTGAGTACATAGGGTTCTTTCTTCTCCATTCTTGTGATCTTTTACTAAGAATATGTTTTCCACTTCCATCCAGTTTAATACAAAAGATGTAAGTCTCCCTATTTTGTGATGGCTGAATAGTATTCCATGGTATACATATACCGCAGCTTGTTAATCCATTTCGGTGGTGGGCATTTAAGCTGTTTCCACATTTTGGTGATTATAAATTAAGCTGCAATTAACAGTCTAGTGCAAGTGCTTTTGAGACTTCCAGAGCAAGATGGTGAATGAGAAACAACTTCTTTGCAACCAGGTGCAGTAAGATTGGGGATACAAGACTTTAGGCATCTTTGTTTATTTAAATTTCAACATCAAAATTGTTTTATCTCAGTTTGCAGTCCACCAGCAGTGTGAAAGTGTTCCCTTCTCTCCATATCCACACCAGCATCTGCAACTTTGAGATTTGTGATATGAGCCACTTTCACCAGGTTTAGGTGATACCTCGGGGTGGTTTTGATTTGCATTTTTTCTGATAATTAGGGACGATGAGCATTTTTTCATATTTTTGTTAGTCACTTATCTATCTTCTTTAGAAAAGGTTCTGTTCATTTCACTTGCCAACAATGTAAGGGATTGTTGGCTCTTTTTGAAGAAAGTATGGAGACTCCTCAAAGAACCCAAATCAGACCTCCCATTTGATCCTACAATCCCATTACTAGTCATCTACCCAGAAGAAAAAAAAATCCTTTTATATCAGAAGGACATTTATACTAGACTGTTTATCACAGCTCAATTTACAATCACCAAAACATGGAAACAACCTAAATACCCACCAATCCAGGAATAGATTAACAAGCTATGGTATATTTACACCATGGAATACTATTCAGCCATTAAAAGAGATGGTGACTTTACATCTTTTGTATTAACCTGGATGTAGGTGGAAAACATTCTTCTTAATAAATCATCACAAGAATGGAGAAGCAAGAATGCAATGTACTCAGTTCTAATATGAAGACAATAGATGACCTAATACATGGTGGGGAGTAGGGGAATGAGGGATCAGGGAGAGGGAAGGTGGAAGGGTTTGGGGGGTCACGGTGTATGACACAATTCTTGGGGATGGGGCACAATTATAACAGGGAATGTACCTCACAAATGCAGTCAGTGTAACCTAATTCTTTGTACCCTCAATAAATCCTAAACAATAAAAATATATATATTTTATGTTTTGGAAAAATTAGTCTAGAAGAATAATAATACAGAGACAGTAAAATCCACTGTTAGTCTCTCTTATGGAAACATAATAGATTGAGCTTGGCTTGGGTTCATTTCATCATATATAACCTATAAGTCAAATTTTCTAAGCTTGTTTCCACCACCGTAAAAAAAGTATTTCCCAGAATTATTGTGAAGACCAATTGAAAGAACTTTTAAAAAGCATTTAGGATTCTTCCTGGTATACATTTTTATATATAAGATATATGTAAAAATATATACCAATTTCCCTTCCATTCTCAAGTACATTCTTCAAACTCCCCTGGAACCCACATTACATAGTAAGAACTTACAAAGTCCCTATTTACATCATTCTTGATATCATAAGGATGAGAATAATTGTTTTGTATGTCTTCCAGTAATTTTCCATTATCATTAAGGAAGCAAGAAATACACACACACAACATTTAGAGAAGACCATATAACACCATTAAAATTTAACAGGTATGTTCAGGAAACATGACTGTCAGGAAAAGAAAAAGATTTGGAGGAAAATGGACATTCCCTGGAAAGTCTAAGAATTGGCTAGACACTTGAGAGACAAGTTGTCTCATTTCACCACAGGCCTGAAATCCTTCTCTCCTACACTGGTATTTTTGCCCTGCTCTCTAGAATTCATCATGGTCTCCAGAAACCAGAGTTTTTTTCTATCATTTTTCTGCTTAAGAGCCTACAAAGCTTCCATTTCCTAGGCCCATGTAGTTAAACTTCTCTGCCTTATTTTCAAGTCTCTTCGAAATATTTTCTGAGCACCTCCACTCAAGTCACTGTATCCTTACATATTCATCTATTCTCCTGTCTCCCCTTCATTTTCTTTATAGAAACTTTCTTCTATTACTGTTGCTGATTTTACTACCTCTTATTTGTCAAGGTCTGGCTTCATTATCTGTATTAGTTTTCTCCCCTTAACATGACTAAAACTGAAAACTATGGCATCCTTAGTTCCAAGGGATACTAAGAAATAGACTGTATAAGAACAATGCTCCACCGAGTGGGACAGTAGTAAGGAAGCCCTCTATACTTGTCTATCTCTTACATGGCATGTCACAGAAAGGGATGCCTATAAGCAAGAGATAGGCATTTAAAATATGTATTTAGGTCAGGCACAGTGGCTCACGCTTGTAATTCTAGCACTCTGGGAGGTCGAGGTGGGTGTATTGCCTGAGATCAGGAGATCGAGACCAGCCTGAGCAAGAGCGAGACCACGTCTCTAAAAATAGCTGGGGGCTATGGCAGGTTCCTGTAGTCCCAGCTGCTTGGAAGGCTGAAGCAAGAGGGTCACTTGAGCCCAAGAGTTTGAGGTTGATGTGAGATATGATTCCATGGCATACTACCAAGGGCAACAAAGGGAGACGCTTTCTAAATAAATAAATAAGTAAATAAATAAAATAAATATTTAGTCAAATGTGAAACAAATTAAAATGTAACTAAAATTAAATAGAAAAGAAACACGTAGACCTTTTTCTTTTCTCCTCTTTGTAGTTTGCTGACAATATTTTTCATTTCAGAGAGTACACATGATTAAGTTACATCACTTGCATTTGTAAGGTAAAGTCCAAGTTGTAGTTGTTCCCTTCACCCAGAAAGTGCGCCATATACCCATGCATCGTTTCCTTTGCTTGGGAATTTACTGAAAGTTCACCACATTCTCTCTGCTACTTGAACTTAATTGAGCTTTTCTTTCAAGTGAGTTGTTAATCTACTAGTTTCAACTTAGTATTGAACACATGTGATGCTTATTTTCCCATTTCCATGATACGTTATGTAAGAAAGTGTTCTCCAAATCCATCCTGGTTGTCACAAAAAATACAAAATTTCCATCCTTTTATGGCTGAATGGTATTCCAAGGTATACATATACCACAGTTTATTGATCCATTCAAAGAAAAGAAACACCTAGACTGTTAAATAAAATATAAGCAGCACAATAGTCAATAATTATGTGATTGTTGAATGATAGGATGTTTAAATGACTTTATACTTGGCCTTAGACTTACTGAATATTGACAATACATTCAGCTATCTATAACAAAGAAATGTCATTTTTAAAGATAATTACAATTTTCACAAAAAAAAATCAACTATAATTTATGGTCATTGAAATAAATACTAGCAATAATCTAGAGCCGTTGAAACTTATTACACCCTTCAGGGGTGTCCTTTTTTTTTCTGCTGCCCATTGGCAGAATAAAAGTTATTTGGGGCCACACATGAAATATGCAAATATTATTGAAAACTGATTAGCAAAAAAAAAAAAAAAAGAAAGAAAGAAAAGAAAAAAGGCCCGCCCTTAGTTTTCATGATGTCTGACACTGCAAATAAGCAAAAAACGTCCTCACAAAATGAGCATGCAGGCCAGTTGGACACCCGTGCAAACATCCTTAGTTGAATAGAAATTGAACTATTATACTGCCTTATTACATTAAAGAATGCACGAATGTATTGAAGATCACGATCTATATAATGGTTCAATCTATATAATAGTTAAGAAAACCTGAAATAAAAAGATCATAAGATTTTTTGAGAAAACTGAATAGCATCAATTTATGTTTGTCTTCTTTAGGAAATAGTTTTGCCAATATAGCCAAGTGGCCAAAATTAGAGTTATGGACTATGTCATGAATACTACCATAAGTCAAAGCTCATTTTTTTATTATTTATTCATAAATGTTGTGTATGATGTAGTATGTTATATATTTAAAGCTAAGAAGCAGGGAGTAATAATATTACTGCATACAAAGATGACCCACATATTAATTAGAATTAAGCCAATTTAAAAGAAATTAGTTGAAATTAGAACATGGTAAGCCAAAATATGTAAAGAGATTCAAATTGTACTGGAACATTTATCAAAACAAACTGCACACAAAGAAATAGGGACCATGTTTCAAATTATCTTCTGCAGTATATGCTCTCGTGTATCCCTAATATTATAACTAATCTTTTAGCAGGGTGTTATGTCTAAATTTCTTGCTTATTAAAGCAAAAACTAACAACAAAACCACAACACATTTTGGAGATGGCCTTAATTTATAAAAACAGTTCCATTTTCAACAACAATGTGACAGTTATAGTCTAAGTTTCATCAATGGTGTATGGTGACAAGGGTACTCAAATGAAAGCGTACATTACTAAGAAATGTGCCACCCTTGAACTGGCAAAAAACTGGGGCGACACCTGACTTAGCATCAACCTGTAGCCAGACACAGAACTAATGAAATGTGCTGAAGTTGCTCTCAGTCACATCTCGATTGCCAGCCTCAGGGCCGGCCAATACAGCAAAGCATTTATCTTTACCATACTTCTTTTTTACAGTAAAGAATGTTCTAATTATGCAAAGAAAAATGTTCCTCACCATAAAAAAATACATACACGTAAATTTTCCAATTGCTTTGGCTAGGATTTCCAGCACCATGTTGAATAGAATTAATGACAGTGGGCAAGCCTTGCCCAGGGAAAGAATATATGAAGAAAACCCCAAAGGCAGTTGCACAACAAAAAAATTAATGAATGGGACTTATTAAATTAAAAAGTTTTGGTAACAGTCAAGGAAACAATCAATAAAGCAAACAGCCTACAGGATGGGAGAAAATATTTTTTATGCTACACACCTGATAAAGAGCTCATAACCTAACCAGAATCTGCAAAGAACTCAAGCAAATCAGTAAGAAAGAAAGAAAAAAAAAAATCAAACAACCCCATTAAAAAAGGGGCCAATCTCATCTCTCACCCAGCTACATTCAGCATAAGGTTATTTAGCTTCCATGTTCTTATAGGAGTAAGCAGATTCCTGTCATTACTGAGTTCAACTTTTATTCCATGATGGCCTGAGAAGATGCAAGAAATAATTTCTATTCTTTTAAATTTGCTGAGGTTAGACTTGTGACCTAAGATGTGATCAATTTTGGAGTATGTTTCGTGGGCTGATGAGAAGAATGTGTATTCAGTTTTGTTAGGATGAAATGTTCTGTAGATGTCTGTTACATCCAAATGTTGAATGGTTAAGTTTAAATTTAAAATTTCTTTGCTTAGCTTCTTATTGGAGGATCTATCCAACACTGCCAAATGAGTGTTAAAATCGCTGACTATTATGGAGCTGGAGGAAACAAGTTGCTCGTGTTTCTCTGAAGAAGACAGGCACACGACCTACAGACACATGAAAAAATGCTCATCATCCTTAATTATCAGAGAAATGCAAATCAAAACTACTTTGAGATATCATCTAACTCCAGTAAGATTAGCCCACATCACAATCCCAAAACCAGAGATGTTGGCATAGATGTGGAGAAAAGGGAACACTTCTACATGGCTGATGGGAATGCAAATTAATATATTCCTTTTGGAAAGAAGTTTGGAGAACACTTAGAGATCTGAAAATAGATCTGCCATTCAATCCTACAATTCTTCTACTAGGTATATAACCAAAAGACCAAAAATCACATTATAACAAAGGTATATGTACCAGAATGCTTATTGCATCCCAATTCATAATTGCTAAGTCATGGAGGAAGCCCAAGTGCCCATCAATCCATGAATGGATCAATTAATTGTGGTATATGTACACCATAGAATATTATGCAGTCTTAAAGAAAGATGGAGACTTTACCTCTTACATGTTTACATGGATGGAGCTGTAACATATTCTTCTTAGCAAAGTATCTCAAGAATGGGAAAAAAAGTATCCAATGTACTCAGCCCTACTATGAAACCAATTAATAGCTTTCTTATGAAAGCTATTACCTAATTATAGCCCAAGAAGAAAGGGAAAGGAGAGAGGTAGAGGGAGGGGAGGGGAGAGGATGGGAAGAGGGAGAGTAATTGGTGGGACCACACCTACAGTGCATCTTACAAAGATTCATGTGAAATTTACTAGGTGTAGAATATAAAGGTCTAAACCCAATAACTAAGAAAATGCTTTGAAGCCTATGTTAACCAGTTTGATGAAAACATTTCAAATTGTATATAAAACCAGCACATTGTACCCCATGATTGCATTAATGTACACAGCTATGATTTAACTAAAAAATATATATTTATATATATATATATATATAAATATAAAGTGGTCAAAAGACATGAACAGGAGCTTTTCAAAAGAAGACAGACTAATGGTCGATAAACGTATGAAAAAATGCTCAGTAATCATCAAGGAAATACAAATAAAAATCACAAGGTTGCATGGATGCAGAGAGAAAGGAAGACTTATTCATCATTGATGGGACTGGAAATTAGTACAATCTCTGTGAAAAGCTATCTGAAGATACCTCAAAGAATTAAAATTAGACCTACCATTTGACTAGCAATCCCCCTATTGGGTATTAAAACAAAGGAAGAAAAAGTCATTTTATCAAAAGGATATGGATACTCAAATGTTTACTGCAGCACAGTCACAAAGATGTGGAATCAACCCAAGTGCCCATGAGTACATGAAGGAGTTAATGAAATGTGGTAGAGGTATACCATGGAGTACTCCTCAGCCATAAAAAAATGGTGAACTAATATCTTTTATAACAACCTGGATGGAACTGGAGACCATTCTCCTAAGTGAAGTTTTGCAAGAATGGAAAAACAAACACCACATGTACTCAATATTATTAGATTGGAACGAATACTTCAACACTCATGTGCACATTTGGTAGTAAAACTCACGAGAAAGCAAGCAGGTGGGTGCAGGAGAGGTAAATCCACACTTAGCAGGCACAGATGCACATTATCTGGGTGAGGGGTACACTTATAACTTTGACTCAAATTATACCAAAGCAACACTATAACCTAAACATTTACACTCCCATAGTAGTCTGAAATAAAAAATTAAAATCATATGTGATTTAACACCAACATTTAATCTTCAGTGAAACTCCTTGTAAAGGCAAAATGATTTTACAAGAAGTATGAAACAAAAGCTGATGTCTGACTATAATAATCTGATAAAAATTCTTTTAGCCATGACCATCTCTTCTAAATGAACGCCACATCTTCATAATTATGGAAGCTTTGTGGGTCAGACCTAAAAGCATGAAATTTTAGAACTGGAAACCACATTTATTCCAATTATCCTCATGCCAAAGGATTTTGACTTGTAGATCATTCTAGTAGACAGATCTTTCTTGTCTCATGGGTCTGTGAGACAATTCCCTTTATTTTTAGATCCACACTGTGTCCTATGTTGAACTGAAATGCTCCTTTCCACAATTTCCATCTATTGGTTCAAATGCTGCTCCCTGAATCAATGTTCAAAGTATAGTCTGTTCTATATGTGATTAAGAAAATGACAAAGGACTCTGACAGCCTCCAGCTGGGGCGTGATGTTCTTAGCTGAACATAAACATCATCACAAGATATAGCAACACAAACAATTAAAATACAAAACAAAGCACACACTGGTGGAAGGAGACAATGACAAGGCCACTCTGTAGCCACGTCTAAAACAAGACAAATGCTCAGGAACCACAAGACTAAGTAAATATAACCCTTTTCTTAGTAACATAGGTGACCTTTGCTCTTTTACCAAAAACTGTTCTAACCCCACTCTGGTACTCCTCTCCTCCTGGATAAAAATTACCAAGACATCCAATTACCAGATTTTTCCCACTTCCAGGTAGTATCCAACCCAGAATGACCTCAGTGTTCTTTAATCTCTAGAATCATGCAGACTATCCCTAAATTCTGCAAGATTTTCCTTATTGCCCCTTACCATGACACCTCACAGTTCCAACGATGTACATCATCTTTTGCTGTAGAATCTTCCCAATTACAAATGTATTCCAGGTTGTCTTTAACTGATGGGTCTGACATGACCATTGCAGTATTTGTCTCTCCCTGGGAGTCAGGAGACTTAGGTTCTAGTCCAAGTTCTGCCCCCCTAAATGACATTACCTGGGGCAAGTCACTAACCCTCTTTAAGCGTCAATTTTTACAAATGAAAAATAAGATTAAATTGATAATTTCTGACCTTTGAGGTTTTGAACTACAGTGATCCTGAGTTATTCCAAGGGACCCTTGAGTCCACAGGGACATATGGACTTCCTTAATAAATGTTTATTAAAAGTACTACTCTTACCTGAGAACATTTAAAAGGTTTTGGCTTTAAAAGAAATCTTTATGCTTGGGTTTGAGAACCACTGGACCGCTTTTGAAAGTTCATGTATTTATAGCCTTTCCAGGGAACACATTAGCTCTAAAACAGCTGTCATAAATTCTCTTTATCACCTTGGAAAGTAAAACGAGTATAGGGAAGATTCTATAGGGTATCCATCAGTAGGGTAGAGGGTGAAGCAGTCTGAATACCTATCACAAAATCTAAATCAACTTGAGAACAAACTTGAATGATGTGAGTCCAGTTTGAGATGCTGGAGCAGTGCACGCTGAGAACTTATTTCTCAGTTATGCCTGGGGATGGGAACTACTGAGACTAATGGGTGAATCTGTTATAAAGTTCAATGCAAATTCTACCCTGGATTGCTAAAAAAAGAAGGCCCCCTCAGAAAAGTCAATGCATATAATAGTGAATTGTAAGATTTTCTTATTAATAGACCTTTTTAAAAAATCATTGAGATTTAGAATTCTAAAAATTCCAATTTTAGCCTTGAATTAACCTTCACACACAATGCCTTATTTTTCTCCAGACTCTGAAGCTTTCATCCTTCAGTTTTTGGGTGCTATATCATGAACCTAAGATTTGTCTCCTGAATGCAGTTTTTGTGCTATATTTAGCAAAAGGATGCTTCCTGTTCTTCCTCTATAGATACTGGTCAATGAGAGCAGTCTTCTCTCATTGATACTATGAATAGTCTTTCTTCAAACACAGCAGTAGAAAGTCTCTGGTTCTTTCAGGGGAAATGGACATTTATTTGATTTATGTGAATCTGGTTCTTTCAGGGGAAATGGACATTTATTTGATTTATGTGAATCTGTTAAAGTGAAAAGGACTTGCATGCCAGCATCTGTCCCTTAGACCACTATGAGTTTACCCTGACGATTGTCAACCATTTAAGTTTCTTTCAAAGGAAATTTATTTGGACCATAATCTTGACTTAAAACAAAATATTCACTATTTTAACTGATTCAGTGGAAATATTATGCTTATAATTTAAGTATATATTCATGCACTGGTTTCATAAAAGTTCAAGAGCTAAGCCTGATGAGGTTAAGCCTATTTCTATATAGAATTTTTTTTTATTATTATTAAATCATAGCTGCGTACATTGATATGGTCATGGGGCATCATACACTAGCTTCATAGACCATTTGACACATTTTCATCCCAATAGTCAACATAGCCTTCCTGGCATTTTCCTAGTTACCGTGGCATGACATTTACATTTC